>JASWJB010000165.1:0-93113 GCA_032433595.1 Conoideocrella luteorostrata
TTTTTCTTTTTTTTTTCTTTCTAGTTCGTTTCTGACAGGTAAATGTATGTCGGTAAATTCTGTTGTGTCGGTGGTTGTGTAAGTTTTCGCAGACTGAGGTGGGGAGAGAGACTTTTAACGTCAATTTAAGGATTTTTTTGTTGATGATTTTGCCAGAGGTTCGGAAGCAAGGGCATTTAAATCATGGGGAGCCTGCTGTCTTGCTTATGTATATTTGAAGGGGTGTCGAAAATGGAAGATCTCCCTTCCCTCCATATGAGAAAATTCCCCGGTCTCGTGATTGGCCGTATACGAATGCATCCCGACTGGTGTAAGCCAACCGCTCACTGGACCACTCACTCACTTCACAGCCCGCGTGCGCATGACAGACAACGAGAGAGGCCAGGCTCGTATCTTCGTACATCCCGATGGCATTGTTCATGTTAGAATTTTTTTGGAAATTTGGTTACGCCACTCACACTCACAGGGGCACGGTAGGCATCTTGGGAGAAGCAAGGAAATAGGCCAACTCAAATAATGCGCCAATTATAGCGGTCTGCATGAGAAAATCAGCACGGAAGCCGGGCATGTTGATCACCCCGTATTGGATGGGGATGGGGGATGGGGTTAACGGTCTACGCTGTGCCACGTGTTGTATGTGCGTACCTTATGTAGGTCCATGCATTGTGAGTCGGTCAGACAGACGAGTGACGCAAAATGTTGGATATTGCCCGCCTGAGTGTGAGGGCGGGATGCGTAGCCATGAATTGCTGTTCGTGTTTCTGTTGCGCTGCGACTAGCCACGGCATGGTTTGCCGATGTATACGCCTGCGACGGTTCAGACGATGCGAATAAATGGGTCTGACGGCCTGGGATGGTTGTATGTGCTCGATGTTGCGGACATACTACATGGGAGGAGTACAATATCTCCTTACGTGCTTTTGCTTTTGCTCAATGTGCCCTGCGGATATAATGGTGTTAATGTTTGCACGAGGGAGAAATTACGTGGAATATTGGGAGATATACAACGCATTGGAGGAAAAGACAGTCCTTCGTTATTGAATTTCTATAAATTAAATCCCTGGCAAAAGGCGATGAGAGGGGAGCCGCCCAGTAGTTGACTATACTTCTACTTCGAGATGAGTTCCGAAAAGTTCTCAGTTTCGGAAGCAAAAGAAAAAGAGAGAGAGGGAAAGTGGGGAGAGAAATATCTGACTGGGGGGATAAACATTCAGCCAGTGTCAAACTGGCCATCCCATAAAACGATGTTCTGTGTGACAGTGGTATCTACGTAGGCAGCTGCTCTGATACGAATTCACCTCTCACAAGCATTGCCAGTGATGTGCCTTCTCTGACCTTGAACTTTTCGCCGTGACACACTTCTAGGATGGCAGCGATGGCAAAAGAGTGTACTGTCAGCGAGATAATTTCGTTGGTATCCGACGAGAAGATGTCCTCCAGGGCTTGCTGCTTTCTGGCAATATGCTCGTGGTCCGTCTCCCATCGCTTCTGCCCAGAGAATTGGTCCTCTTCCGTTACATTATCCTCCAGTCTATACCCTGAAAAGTTCTTTTCGATCCATGACCGAGGTCTCCTCAGGTCGCATGTGTGCACAGTGAACCGTTCTCGAAGTTCTTCTTTGACAATGGGGTGGAACGGCCGGTTATTAGCCTTCACAAGCTCAGAAAACACGTAGTCTGTAGTTTGCAAACACCTCGCCAGTGGGCTAGTGTAAAGTGTCTGTGGGATCGGCACGCTGTCGTAACGAGCCGCGTTGACCCAGAACCTGCCGAGGTCCTTTACTTGTTGGATACCGGTTTCGTTCAAATAAGAATCAAACCATGTAGTTGTATCGTCACCATTAAGCAACGACCAGTGACTCTACTAAATCATTCCTCATCAGCTGCTACGTACGGGGAGGAGCGTTGCTTGAGTAGCTGTATCTGCTTACGTCCCATGCCTCGGTCCCCACCTCGGCATGCTTTTGGTTGTGGTATCCAAACCCATGGCGAGTAAGATACAAAATCTTATAAGAGACACTTGGGGAGGCATCGCGATTAAGAGCTCTCACATGGCCGGCGAATCGCTGCCAGTCCGTTTTGTGCTCTGAGCTCTCGGAGTCTGATGGATAATCACGCGAGAGAAGGGCCAGACTCGTCTGCGTGATAAACCTGCCGCCTGGGCACCGCTCCGCAATTTCAGTATGGCTCTCGAAAAAGCCAGGCACTGCTCGGAAAACCCACCGGTTGGTCGAGCTTGGCATGGCAGGAGCGTGTATCTAGGCGCCAAGTCGATTTTTTGATATGCACAGTGAGTAATGTTGCCGACCTTTCAACCAATTCGAAGGTGTTGCCTAGTTAATATCCAGACAGTACCACTACTGCCCCACCAGCAGATGGGCGAGATCTCGCTTATGAGTTGCCAACAATTACGGAGTATGGAGCACATTGTAGCGTGGTGGCCGCGCCCTGCCATTGACCAGGTATCCCAACATGGCGGCAGAAGGTCGTTGTCGTGTCAAGTTCGCAAATGAAAGTATCCAAGGCCCCTCATAAAATTCATTGGCCCATTTTGCCTCTGACATTTAACGGCCTGGGTAGCAGCGTCGACCGGTAAATACATGCATTTGACTAATGACTGACTAACGCCTGTTTATTAACGCCGGCGGCGGGAGGCACGAGCCAGTCATTAAAGGCAACCAAAGAAGACGGAAATCTGGTTGAACCTCCTCCACACACCACACCACACCGTGAACCTTAGTTGACCCTCAAATAACTGAGGACTTATTTCTTGGGACTTTCCGTCACTCCACCTTGAAGAAGCCGCGTCTTGTGTCTCCCCACAATTAAATGCCCGCAAGAACTGCCTTTCGAAATATCATGCTAGGAATGCCCTCATCTGCCACCGCCGTAGCTTCCAAAACTGTCCGCCATCCCCATATTCGATACCTCGTCAACAACCTTCGACTTTGAACCTTGAACCTTGAACCTTGACAAGCTAAACCAATCTCCTCATTTCGTCACACATCGCAAGTCATATTGTATTGTACATTAGTGTATTCTCGACGCTTACGAATCTGCACACAAAAAGAAATTGATCTCTGTCCTCGCGCCTGTTACATCAACCCTCAGTTTTGCTCCAAGAGAAAATAACATGGGTTGTCGCTAGCAGCCGACGTGGTTAACAGCCATTCTGGCTCATAAAACACCACCACCAAGACTCTTTGCATGGACGCTTGCCAACCTCAACCCAGCCACTGCAGAACAAGGATTGGGCAGCGCTGCAGTTAATTCCCACTACAATTCTAATACCACTGACGTTGGCAGCAAAGGCACTCTCGATCAGCGAATATTCATTCTGGGCGTTGGGAACATTGGCAGACTTTACGCGAGCTACCTCGCTAGACCGCCCAACAATACACCCATAACTCTTGTGGTGCACAGAAAGGAACTTTTGTCCCAGTGGATGATGGCCGGTGAAGGTTTAGAGCTCTCAAGCGGCGGGGAAATCACTAAGAGCCGGGATTTCGATATTGAGTGGTGGACTGAAACTAGACCCCGGTATGGCCCATTGCGGGAAGTGGCGGACGGTGGGAAACTGCGCAATCTTTTCATATCGACCAAGGCATCGGTCGCCATAACCGAAGCAGATCGACTTCGACGATACCTGGATAAATCTAGTTCCGTCGTGTTTGCCCAGAATGGCATGTCCAAATTGTGGCCTCCACATGGCTCGTTATATGTTGCTAGTCGATATCAGGCGGCTAACGCCCCAAACTTTCTGGCATGCGTTGTCAATCATGGCGTGCTATCGACAGGTCCTTTCAGGAGCATTCACGCGGCTCCGGCCGATGCTTTCATTGCGCCTGTGCTTCTGAATCCACAGCCTCCGCCAAGTGTTGAATTTTTCACCAAGCAAATCACCACTACGCCGCGGTTGAACACAAAATCGGTCACCTCTGGAGAGCTCTGGCTGCTCCAACTTGAAAAACTTGTAATGAACGCCGTGATCAACCCTTTGTCGGCTTTGTTGCGGTGTAAAAATGGAGAGTTGTTTACAAGTGAGGATCCAGATGACCCCCTGGTTCAGGTGCTGGTTAAGCTGCTTGGAGAAACGAGTGCTGTTCTCCAAGCGCTTATTAACCATGACAGCAGTACTGATATTCTCACCTCCTACGTTAAGCAAATCCAACCTTCTGAGTCAGATCTTACCAATGCCAGCCTCAGCAAGCTGAAGAGCGAGGTGACAAATAAGTTTTCTCATGCGAATCTGAAACGCAAGCTGTACACTTTTGGCATTAAAGTTGGCGAGAATCGCAGCTCCATGCTTCAAGATGTAGAAGCAGGCAAAAAGACAGAAATCAGAGACTTCAACGGTTGGATTGTGGATATGGCCGCTTTCCTCGCTGATGACTTAGACGTGTCAACCCACCTGGGTCTGATAGAATTGGTGGAGAAGAATGTTGTTTTAAACAAGGGGGAGTTGGCGGAACGGCTTCTATAGCTTTGATTAAAATAATATACCGAACACAAAGAAAATCATCAAAATGTTTGACGTCATTATTACTATTTAAGATATCTCATTACGGGGTATTGGTATTTAAGTGTATTTACACTGATCTTACACGACCAAAGAGGGTTGAAATATGATGTCCAGAAACGCCTCTCAGTGTCTTCATGCTTTACTGGTTGCTCCCAGTGAAGCAAATGTCAAGTAATGAAATTTGTCGTAACCATAATAACATTCACAAGTTGCATTGTGCCACGGCCACTCATTTCTTTTGACCATGGGGGTACTAGCCCGTATACCAATGCACAAAGTCTTCATATCCGCCATGAAATATTGGTATGTATCTCCCGGTTGAAGCTCACAAGTATCCGCTGGTCGTCGCCCCGCTGACGTACAGAGTTGATCTTACTTCGTCGCTGTGTGGCCGCCCGCAACTTGCACTTCATTCATGCCACGGCCGATGTATCTGAGGCAGTTCTATTATCTCAGGTTCATCCACTCCACTGGCTGATCTTGGTGACATGGACTGCCACGTTGCATCGGGGTCTTCGTCGCCCATCAGCTGGATAGCTCGCTCGCGACAAGCTGTTGGCGTGAATCCGGACCCGACTTTGTGAGCCACTATACGCCACTTTTCATTCTCGTAATCCGCAAGAGCTGAACGCAATTTATGATCCTTGAAGTACAAATGTTCGTTAGCATTATGTCTTATGGTCCGAGAAACCGTTGTGATTTAACAATGACGTGAGTTGGGCTGTTTACTACAAGTCCAAAACTTTACAAGGACTGGTATACTTCTACACGGCGTGGGGGGGTGGATGAAAGAATCAAACCTACCATTTCGTCGGTCCATTGAGTGGTTTTTGCCTTCAGTTTTGTGCAGTATCGGACTTGTAAAGTCCCTGAAGAGCGGCCCGGAAAGAAGTCTGCAATTTGCTTCCATGTCAAGTTCCTTTGCTCCTTGAGCTCAATCAGAAGCTGGTCATCCTCAGCCGTAAACTTCAACTTGGGACCGCGAGGTCTCGGCGCCGGTGGTGGCATGCCCGCTTGTCCGACCATGCTTGGAGCCCCGCTACCATCTTCTCGACGCATGAATTTTCCGAGGTGGCCGAGATCTGGAAGATGGTGATGATGATGCAATTGCGGGCCTTGCGCTTGATGAGAGAGGCTGTTCACATTAGAGGCTGCTGCGGCTGCGGCGGCGGCTTGCCCATACGCTGCCCCAATCGAATTAGGCGGCAGATCTAGACTGGATTGCCCCAGGGACGGTACGCCGGCCATGGAGATGTCAAAGTCGTCATTCCGAATCCTTTTGGAAGCATTAGAGACAAATGACGCATGTCCCTGGCTAGGAGACGCTGTCGCCGGATACATTGGCGTTGTCACTGACGTCGCCGATCCGAACGCAACATGGCCCATCCGACTGTTGCTCATTTGTGAAGCTTCCAACTGCATTGTGGGCGTAGATTGCTCCGATCGTTGCTGCCCAACAAGTCCAGATCGTGAAGAAGGTTGCCCATGCGACACCTCAGGAGATGTGTTACTTCCAGAGCTTGTTCCCGCTACTCCAGATTGGTGGAATGACGACCGTGGCTGTTGTTGACTGTTGAATGAATACTGATGCGAAGATTGGAAAGGGTTCGGCTGTGATGGAGAAGAATATGACTGCTGAAGATGGCTTTGGTCATCGGCATGGGCTCCATGACCAGCAGTAAAGTCCACACTGTAGCCCCCGACTCTGTAATTGTCCGCCAGCGTGTCTTCGGTGCGCAGGTTCCGCCAGAGCGGATTGCTCTGAACGGCGTCCTCACCTCTTGACGAACGGCCTGGGTGAAAGAGGGATGCCCTCGCGGGCTCTGTCACCGAAAGCAGTTTGGATGGTTCGAATGAAGTTGTCTGCAAACCGATGTGAGACAAGATTTGTGGTCGAAAGTCGGCTATCGTGGATGTCGGGACGTTAATACGTCGGGGGTAAATAACAACCGGCAGACAGGGCTTGTCTTTAGCCCAGAGTAGGTTGTGCCCAAACGGGGGGGAAGAAGGTGGCAGGTAGGTAGACAGCGGTCTATCCAGCTGTGCCGTGCGTGCGTGCTGCCGAAAGACGGCGTTAGTACTTGGAAAAGATTGGGTTAACAATCTTCCTCCCTAACCAGTAATAGGGCTTGACTGGTCTGACTGTTTGCGGGTGGCTACGGCCAGGGTTGAAAGTTTGGTAACGACTGAAAGGTACCGAAATGGAATGTTCTTGGACTTTCCAATACAATAAACAGGTGGAGGGTTGTTTTTAAAAGCTTTCCTCCGGAACTACCAAGGGGGGCAATCTTCCTTTACTTGCAGGCTTTCATCAAGTATCGTAGATTAGGAACCGGTTCATGGAAAGAGAGTCCTTTTCTTGAGTGGCGGTATTAGTGAAGGATCCAGGTCGATATTTAACTGGAACCAGGAGTCCGAAGGGGAGCCTAAGATTGTGTCAATCGCACAAAATGAGATGCCGAGAACGGGGATCAACCGCATGTATGTCGGTGTGGATCGCAAAAGGTACTTCAGATGGTATTATGGCAAGTACCTACTCATGAGAATGGCAAAGACTTTGTCCGGCCGCCTGGACAATAAGCTCACATCCTCCCTAGAAATGGCTCAGGTCCAGGGCGTGGTATCTTGGGCTGGCGCAGATCGGAGAATAATTTAACAAATTTATGCCATCAATGTCAGTTGCTCCCAAATAGGCACAAATTCCCACAATTACGCACTCCTCCGTTTGGCTCCAGACGAGATACAATGTGGACACTTTCCATGTACATGAGCAGATGCTTACACGGTAATATCCATGGACAAGGGTGTTTCATCATGCTCTCAAACCTTTGAACTCATGATATGTACAGCCCAAAGGCCAACGGAGGCCGAACTGAGCCCCATACAGTAACTGGTCTGGGTAATCATTTGCTTAGACTCAGGACCAGGATAGAGGAGACCGGAACTACGGCCACCTTGTTTCTCTGGGGCAGATATCAAACATCTGCCGCGGCTATGGCCGAGAAGCCCAGGGCCACCATCCAACTCGGAGTGCATGGAGACCAAAAGACTTTGCGTGTAGCAGGACCCCTCCTCCACTCTGCTGATGATAGGATGATAGGTGCCCAGGCCAAGGCCAGGGACACACACGTTGTGGTTGATGTATGTGGAGTGCATGGCGAGCGACTTCTTTGGTAGCAGGGGACATGGGAGAAGGAGGGCAAGACCGGTTGTATGTGAAGGGGGGGTGGTGTATAGCAGTTGCAGGGTGGGCTATAACAGATGAAAGGTAGTGCTGGTGGCCGCCGTGTGTTTTGAACAAGCCCCACGCAGCATATTGTAGGTGCATACGAAGGCAGACGACTTCTGTTCAAGGATGTTGCGGGAGGCTGATTAGGGGACCACGGTTGTCCCTCGAAGGGCTCTCCGGTTCGTTGGACGATTACTGCCAGGAATCGTGACGACATGGGATGAAGTGGTGAGGAGGGTTGCCGGGCCTGTTTTGCAGATGTTGCAAGATCCCCAGCAACTCCTTCGGTGCACTAGGCGCCATTCATATTCGAACATGGTTTAACCACAAAGTGGACCGGCTAGGACGCGGCATGAATGTCAATCCATCCGGTGTTGGCTTCGTAGACACCAGACGCATTATGGGCTGCCAGCCAAGGCAGGCAAATTGCAGGACAAATCCGAAGCAGACGGGACGGAAGAGAAGAGAATGAAGGTCATGAAAAAAGACAGCCCAGAAGCACTCATGCATGGAAGCATGTACAAGGAACAATGGTCGAAGTACTTGAAGAGAGCACGGATGAATTGGGCCGTGCGGTCGTCTTCCCAGAATGTCGCGGGCATCAACATCAACCCTCTAAGGCGGGCGAAGGGCTTTTCGGAGACGAAGCCGAACTTGACATAACGGCCGGCAGGGCCACTGAGCCCAGCCGGGTCTGCCCACCGGTTGGCCGTGACCATGACCATGACCTCGTGCCAGAAGTGGTGCGTGGTATGTGGGGAGGAAAGGATGGAGGCCAGCAGGTGCCTGCCTCCCTGTCCAGTCAGCCCGTAATGACAAGGCAATCATGATGCTTTGGAAATGGGGTTACGCCTTGGATTCGAGTTTGACGTTGGCCGATCGGGGATTGTTGGTTGACCCAACGGGTGGTGGTACTCCTTGGTCAATTAGAAATCACTGATGCTGAGCATAAAACATCCACTATGCTGGCCGCCTTGTTTTAATTTCCGCCGCTCACTCAGCCCTACAGGAGAGGCGTTGAAGCTTCCGACGGCTGATCAGGTCGGGCTGGATTGCGTCAAGACGCAAGACTGCATGTCTCTAATGAAGGTTCGTGGCTGAAGAGAATACAATACTAAGGAGAGAGTTTGCCTCTTGCCATGAGCTTTGATGCAAAAACTGTTGCATAAAATGAGTAGCGAGGTGCCAATACGCCGCAGACCCAGTTAAAAACACGGCTGACGTCTGGAGTTTAATAAACGAGAAGCGACAAGCGACGAAGCAAGGTTGGGGTTCACCCGACCAGGAGACTTAGCTCAATCGAACACAGCTAGACTCATGACAGAGACATAAATTAAAGCAGTTAATAGATAAGGTCTATTCACGCTGAACTAAAAATTTGGCAGGTCACTGCAGCGCAATTACAGTGCATTACAATGCAATGAAAGTCGGTTCGCTCCGTAACAGTGATAGTTGTGGCGATCCGTCCATATTGGACCTTGGGCACAACCAAGGCGAACAATGAGGTTGCAAGGTACGGAGTACAAGGTACACTGATAGAGCCTGGCGCCAGGGGGGCGAAAGAGCATGGTGAAGTGGGCGGAGGGGGCAGGGAGTAGGGAGAGCAGGGAGCAGGGAGCAGCAGACGTAGTGATGGGCGATGAGCGAAGGTCAAGAAGTGGAGGCCGAAACCCCAGTTCTGACGTGCAGGGTGGTCTGAGGTGAAGCAATGAGGCTTAGTCTTGAGGCTGGAACAAGGCATCAATTGGTGGCGTATGGAGAAGGAGCGAGTCACCCCACGCCTGTGCTCTGGTTGACACTCTCGCAACCTTGACATGTCGGTGTCCAGCCCGCACCTTCTTCACCTCCGGTGCTCCATACAAGTGCAGAGTACGGAGTACCTTCTAGGACATCGCCTGTCGGTCCTTTCTCAAAGGTCCAAAGTTCCACTACGAGCGAGGCTGGTCCGTAGATACTAGTACCAAATGAACATACCACCCGTTTGACAATATAATACTGGTATGGACAACACAGCGGAGAAGCCAGGTTGCAAGGGGTGTCCAGTTACCAGGCTGCCTGGTAGCATGCGGAGACTAACGACTATCGCGAATTGCAGATTGCGGATTGCACAATACTGCAAATATGTGTCAAAGTCGATGTTGATGTCAATGTCAGCACCCTTTAGTACGAAATAATACTAGCCTCGGAAAGCATTGACAGAGGTTTGAGCAACGCTCCTGCTCATAATTAAATGCTTACTTTGGGCTTAACAGCTGAGGCGTATGACTATTGTGAGGCAAGTGTGTGGCTCAGGGCCAGCCCGCTTGCCTCCCTGCCTGTCTGCGTCCCTGCTAAGAAAATGCCTGGGTACAAGGCAGTTGACTGCTCCGTACGGAGTACTTTTCCAGAATATTTCGACCCCATCCTCACGAGCTCTCCACTAATAATTCACCCGCCTCTCCTCTAATGCTTTGCTGTTGATTTTTTCTTCATCGAGCCTAGCTCTGTCCGATCTAGCCGTTGTACTAGTAATCAGCTATCAAAGGTTGATTCACCTGTCCGAGGAATGTATTGTACTTGCTGCAACAATTACGCAACGATTTCTGACCGACCGAGAGAGCATCCTTAGTCTCAATGTTAAGCATCTACTAGCCAGGCTTATGCTTCTGGTCAGATCGATCGAAGGACAAGCAAGACATGGAGAGCTGCCTCTAGCAGTTAACAGAATACGAAGTACTACTCCATATCCGCCATCTCATCTGCCTTGGATCATGCACCCACAGGCACTTACGTGACTAGAAATTCGCGATTCGGTAATTGCGAGCGGTCATGACGGCGCAAACCAAAGAACACTCGTTGCATTGTATACCACCTCAATACACCATTACAGCACAATGTGCTAGCATACAATTGTACGGAGTACCTCGGCAGATAGCAGCAGAAGTGAGTAGTGCGGCAATTGACGTCCAGGGTTTTCGGATGCGCAGCATTTGAACACAACTAGCTACTGTGTACTCCGTACTCCGTACGGAGTATGAGATTAATCTTTTGATTAGTGCCGGAACGGTTTTTTAGTTCCAACTGCATTGCATGCATGGCCGACGGGGGTGTATGATTCGCAGTACTAGTAGTACGTATACATAGTACTCGGTATTGTACAGTATGCACGGAGTACAACACAATGCAATGCAATGCAATACTAGTACAATACAATACAATACAATACAATACAATGCAATGCAATACCCCGTCCTCGCTGCAGCCCCCACACATTGGCAGCCATACTAGTATCATCCGGAGCGACGTCGCGCAATAGTTGTACATACGATCATGTTCCGCATCCCAGTCCTTTAGATGAGATGCGCGGGCAGGGGGGGATTGAGCACAGTCGACGCATTGAACACTGTTGTCTTGTGCTTTTTGGAATTACAGGCGTGTACTAGTAGTTGCACACACCTGCCTGCACGCGCATACATGATGCCCCTGACAGCTGCTGCGGTACGGAAGGTAAGTTACGGAGCAGTTACCGCAAGTCAAAGCAGCTGGGCAAATCGGACACCAGCAAGGGTTGTAGGTCCGACTCAGCCATCCATCCATCTGGCCATGGACGGACGGCTCATCCCTCAAACTGAGACAAGGTCCACACATACTCCGTATTGTCCGACTTCATCAACACCATGGCCACATAGTTACGGAGTAGTTGCTGCGTAGATGCGTGGTACACATTCCGGGGCGATGCGACATATTGTCGGGGGCATTGTGTTATGCCCGGACCAGATACGCTCAGACATTTTCGGCACTTAGGCATTTGTCCCCCAGAAAGATCAGCATCCCTATTGTGGTGTATTGTACTGTGCTGTGTTGTGCTGTGTTGTGTCATGCTATGTCGTGTTGTGTTTTGTCACGTCTGCATGCGGAGAATTTGATTTTCACCCCATTGATGAACCTAACCCCCGTCTGAACTATCTGACCTTGATCGCCTTCGGTCCGGGGCAGCCACGGGCCGTCATCAGCAAACAGTGGCAACAATTCCAATTCCAATTCTAGGGAAAGTTACAATTACAATCACGACATCATCACCACCAACACCACCACCATCGTCGTCGTCGTCGTCGTCGTCGTCGTCGCCATTGTCATCATCATCACCACCGTACAATAATGATAGCCGCATATACAAAATAACCGCCCCTAAAAATACACATCCAGATTCGGGGTCTTAGGCTCCAAAGCATTATTATTACGTGCCACGTTCCCCTCTTGAGCCTCAGATGCACCGTTCCAGCCCAATTTAGTGGTTTCCTGTCCAGCCAAAAAGCCAAACTAGGCAAATGACTTACCCATTTTGCTTGTAGTCACATGCTGAGAGCCTTCTGCAATATATTCCGCTGACTTTTTGGACGATTCCTAATCCAGACTAGATACAGACTAGTGCAAGCCAGCGATCTAAATTTCAATCTATCGCACGCAAGCAAGCAAGCAAGTATCGCAGTTACTTGTATCGTATTATAGTTCCTACACAATAATGTGGCATGTGTGGACTATCATGGTTGTTACTGTCTCGTGGGATAAAGATTTGCCCGCTGTCGCTGTCGCCGCAGCCGTCGGCCCCCGTTGGTAATGTTTTCCGTGGCATTGCATTGCATCGTATTGCGGCAAAAATTGCTCTAAATAAAATAAAATAAATTTGTACGCTCGGTCAGGAATCAAGGAAATCGCCGGAACCCTCCCACCAAGTCGCAAGTCCCCCAAGTAGCCCGCTCAGCCACCTACCTATGTACCTACCTACTGCGAAACTTCCATCCCTCCCCATCTCATCCCTTCCCTTCCATTCCCTTCCGCCGCCCCTTCCCCTTCGTTGGCTTGGCCGTGTCGTTCGTCGGTCCGTGACGGAACTTGGCTCTGCACGACGTTGCAACTCCGAGTCCTCCAGAAAATTCCCCATTCGCCCAAAGGCACGTGCTGCAGCGTCGATACTTGCCGTCGTCCCTTCCCCCCAGCCACGGTCCAATCGTATTGCTGCCGCCCTTGTCGCACCTGCAACGCATTAATGCATGATGAATGATGAACGTGGCTGCAATTGGGGGGAGGGGCGAAGTGTGGTTCTGGGTTCTGGTCGAATCATTACCTCTGGAGATAGCGCGAGGCGCCCAGCACAGCAGAGGGTCGAGCAAGCAGGCAGGCAGGGGGGTATGGAGCAAGCAGCAAGCAAACAACTAATTCCTGCAAAGAACACCAAGCCCAAGCTCGAGTCCAAGCTCCAGCCCGAAATTCCATCTGCACTCCACGCCCAGAAGAGTCGATCCCTCTTAATTTTTAATGGTTTTTTTTTTGTCTTGTCCTGTCCTGGAGCACCACCAGGCGCGCTTTTGCGCCCTCGGCGAGACCGTCCAGCAACACAGAGAGACGCTCAAGCACTTCAATGGGTCGTCCTATCCATCATCCGGCGCGGTCGCATTCCCACCGCGCGCAGCCCCAACTCATCTGGTCCCCGAACTGACATGGCAGCCCTCACTAATAAACCTGACAGATCAGTAGGTACATTGAAGAAATTTCTGGTCGTAGTGACGTTTGTCCAACGATTCATACCCCGTACAGGGCAGGGAGATAAGACGGCTTGGTTCTCTACACGTATGACAAACATGGGGTTGTACGGCATAGACGCACATGCGACCTTGGCTTTAGACACGACGTGTTGTTTCACGGCGAACACTGGCGTATCTAATTACTCTGTACGGAGTACGGGCTAACTAGCTGTATATACATCTTCTACTATACACATCGGTGCATATTGATTCTCAAGACAGGCATTATCACAGTCACACGGTACCTACATGACACCATTCATTCATTGTCTTAGTTCTAGCTCTCTGTCGTCACACATTACACAATCGCGCCTACTTTTCTGCACGACTGCGATTGCCGAAACCCATATTCCAAGGCAAGCCTTTTCTCATGAAAAATGCAAAATATCTTAAGAAGGTTGACGTCGTTGAATAGAATAAAAATGTGAGCTAATATTTTCTTTTTGCCTCCCTCCCGTCCCTTCTCGATACTAGTTGTAGTTGTACATCAATGAATATAGCCTGTCTCATCTGCTTGCCCAGCTCGACGTAATGTACAAGTGCTCAGCTTTCCTTCCTTCTTTCTGATAGAAATTACAAACTCCAAACTCATTCCATTTCCTTAATAACCTGTCGAAACACTCGCTTATCAAGTTTTACTATCCTCCTTCCCTATTCTCCCAGATGCGATAGGCATTTAACATTAACGCATAACATGATATAAGGACGTACTCCTCCTTATTGCCTAGTCGAACCATCCCCTGCGTACGCGCTTTGTTTTTTCTCAACCTATCGCTCTTGTTTATTTTCTTCCTCGTACTGCTGCAGGGGGCATGAAAAAGTTCAGAAAAGACACCATTTGAAACCATCGCGTACTCCGAAGTATTAAAAAAAATCGTCAAGGCAGAAGCTCCTGTGTTATGTCATGCATGAACACATGGGGCAACTATTCGAAGTTGTCGGTCCGATCCACCCATATGTCCTCGAGTTGGGCAAAGCTTTGAAAGTGGAGAGGTCGATGCTGGTCGTTGTAGAACGGTAGAGGTGTATCAAGCTTCACCTGGACAGGTTTCTTCTCCATGCCTGCGAAAATGCTTCCCATGAAACTGTAGTTCCATCTCCCGTCATCAGGCACCAAGAAGAAGCCCCTGAATCTTGGCGACAAAAGCAGCTTTCGCTTCTCCCCCATTGTCGTCGTAAATCCTTGAGGTTGATCGCTTTGCATATCTTTATTCTCGGCACCCCATCTGTAGCCCTGAGGCGTGAGACCCCATGCTGAGAGAGAAACGCTTCCAGGCGTGAATGAGACTGACACGGTAACAGTGTTGGTCTTGTCCCACTCACTGTGAGCATCAAGAGATTTTGCATGCTCAGTCACATCTGCCGCAGACATGTATGGCAACTCGCTGCCAGACATGGTGTGAATGACACCCAAAGGTTCCATGCCGTCGAGGAAATCGCTCCGAGGAAGTTGCTGAGGAAGCTGGACGTTCCGCAGGCCACCAATTTGTGGCATCATGACGATGCACTTGATCTCCTTGACCTGGTCGTTTGTGTCTGGGGCAGAAGAGCCGTACAGGTATCCTGCTACTTGAACTCGAAGATCGGCAATGGTAATAAATTTCTTCAAAATATTGTTGGGCATGACATAGGTAACATCGACATCGTTGTCCACAGACGACACATACATGTTCTTGGCTCTCGTGCGCAAATTGGAGGTTGCAATTGCCCTCGTTCGCCATTCGGTCTTGGAGGCAAATGTCTGCTGCTCGAACTGGGACGTGGTTGTGACAATGATGTCTTCACCATGCGCATTCTGAGTCTTGGTTGTCACTGCAGTGAGTTGCTGCTGCTCTTGCTGTTGCTTCTCGATCTCCGCCGCTTGCTGTCTTTGCATAGAAGGTGCAGAAATCTCCATGCCCAGAATAATATCACGCACTTCACTGGTAGTCAAGCTTGTAACGTTGACGTTGTTCTTTTTTCCGTAGTCATTCAAGATCAGATCACGGAGCTGCGTTTCAATTTTGATCCATTCTTCGTCCGACAGTGATGGCCAGATATGATGTTCGTGGGTAATGATGGTCTTGTCTGGTCGCAAAATGAGCTTGGTCTTGTCAGGGTTGACGTGAAGTGCACGCAAGATCAGAATAAGACGCGAGAATGCAGTATAAGAGGAAATGCTCTTAAGCCATTCATCATACAGGTTGAACAGGACCATCTGAGGTTCAGTAGCTCTCAGAATCATGTCTCCCAATTTTTCAACCTTCATTGCAGCCTGGAACGGGAGTTGCAGCTCAGAGGCCCGAATTGAAATGTTGGGGAAATCGACCAGTTGAACTTCAAGGGGATCCAGCAAACCCTTTCTCGTGACAATTAGCTGCTTTGGTTGTTCTTCCACAGGCAGCGATCGAATCAAAGCTGCCACTTCTTCAGCAGTCTTCCATTTGGCGAGCTGGCCGAGACGTTTCTGGCCAGCCCAGACGCTAGTATGAATGATCTTCAAGAACAGCTGCCCAGTCCGGGGGTTGAAAATGAAGATAGCACCATTGATAGGCTTCGTTGTCAAGTTGCCTTCGAATGTCTTGTGGATCGTCACACGGTAGACATTAGTGTCATCAATAAAGAGCTGCGTCTGGTTGCTGAACAACTCAGAGTAGTTCTGGGAATTGAGAAATTCTTGGTTGCTTTCAGAGGCGTACAATTGCAAACCCTTTCGAATACGCTCACGCAAAACATAGAGAGCCGGATTGGCCTTCATGACCTTGGCCATCGCTTGTTGGATGAGCACTTTCAATCCAGGGAAATACATGCCGTAAGCGGAGTACAGATTGTATGCCAGATCAATACCAATCATCAGACCCGTAGCAGATGGATAAATGCTTGAACTGTCGGTGGTATAATCGAGGTACTTGGCACGAGTATATCTCTCAATGTCGTGAGAATCATAATCACCATAGCGCAGCTGCACGTCAATCCAAAACTTGCTGGTAGTAGTTGGTTCAATGACGTCTTTCGTATCGAACAGGACAGAGGGGCGAGTAACATTCCACTTGTGGCTTGCAAAGAGGAGAATATCTGCGCAAGAACTATTCATCTTGTACGACTTTCTGGGATGAATGGTCTCCTTTTGTACCGTTTCAATACCGAGCGACTCCAGTTCCTGATCAAACACCTGACAGAGATCCATAACCACAGATTCGTGGATTTTTTGCCACAAATGTGCTCGGAAAATCTGAATAAGTGAGATCTTGAGAGTGGGGATCTTTCCGTGCAAGAAAATACCCGTTAGATCCAGTTGTACCTGGAAACCAACATACACATTTGCTCTGTTGATTGTTGGAGACCACCACAACGTGAAGCGGCGATTCGGAATCTGGTTCAGACCTGATCTCTGCGCGTTCGTCAACTTTTTAAACTTCATCGACTCCTCGAAACCGCTGTTGTGAAGCACTAGATAATCATGTCGTAGATAGAGCTGATCCCCATCAACGCGGAAGCCTGACCAAGCCGTAGATTCCGACTCCAGTATGATATCCTTGACGATGAAGTTGTGTGTTTTAGGGGCAGGAACATCGGAACAAACGGCACGGGATTTCTGCATGAAGATCGAGGAGGTGTGGTTGTGGTCAGCATCAGTTCCAGCTTGATCACGCTCTGCCAGAGCATCAAGCTCAAATCCTGGAGACCTGAAGAGTCTGTATCGATTTCTTTCTTCAGGCTCGATTGCGGCAAACTCCTCGGCTGTCATCTCAACAGTTTCATAGCGTTCGGCTACTGAAACCTCTGGGTGTGCCCAGTCAAGATTCGCATCATCCTCCAGCTCAGCATCTGTATCGCTCGCTGGATGAGCCCAGTCAAAATATTCATCATCCTCCAGATCCGTATAGCTCGACTCACTCGACTCTGCCTGGATGTCGTCCACTTCAACAGCAAAGTCCGGAGTTGGAAGCTGTCCAATTCGATCCTCAGAGCGTGGACTTCCTTGAGAGGTTGGGCCGGTATGCTGAGGCGAACCATAGATTTTCTGTTTATGGAGGACCAGAATATGATTTGAAGTAACCACGAGGTCTTCTACGCGGCCTCCAATCTTGATACGATAGAGGCAGTCTCTGCCATTGACCACATTGAACGCTCGCCGTGGTGTCCCATCAGGGCCGAGAAGAAGATCACCCTCCCTAACATCCTCGACTGCGATTTGTGAATGATCATACCGTAGTAGCATCGTTCCATTAGCAAGACAAGCTTTTTCCCAGAAGAGACCCTCCCAGGATGGGAATCCTGTCGCTTTGAAAAGAGTGTGTTCCAAAATAGTTTCAACACCACCCAATGCTTGAATAACATCAGTTCGGTAGGCATTCAAATTCCAAAGCTTGCCATCGTGACGCTGGCTAGTCCACCAGAAAGGATTGCTTTTCATTAGTTGATAGATCTTAAACTCAGATCTAGCTCGAAATCCTTTGTCAAAGCTGAGTGTGCTGCGATCCTTTTGGAACAGGGTGTTGATTCTAGGCAAACCACGGTCCCAGCTGTCTTCCAGATCTTCGAGCGTCAAACGACGGTTTTGCTGGTTGGCTTCCAGTCGCTTTTGCGAGTACTCGGTCCAAACACGCTGGGAGTCAATGAACTCGGCTTCCCAGGGAATAATATATCGGAAGATATTGGGTATCAAGGTTTCCTCGTCGTGTGTCATACCAGAGCGATAATGAGTGACGCCAGTATCTGTTTGCTTGGACCATCGCTTGTCACTAGCAGGAATCAAAATGTGCGATCCAGATATCATTCCCAGACCGCCAAGTTCTTTCGGGGTGTAGAAAACAGCGGGAGGAAAACGTGATGGCATCTTCGAGTTTAAGCCAATCTTGACACGAGTCTGGATCTTCGTCTCGCATTTGACGATGGTGTCTAGTAGATCAACAGTAGAGACTGCGGCCTCACGATAGTATGTGAAAAGAGCAATCAGAGCCGTGTTCCACTTGTTGGCGATCTTGGTGAAGGTCGTAGAACCAGAAGACATGAGAATTTGCCGAATGCGGTTATTAAATTTTTGGATGTCTTCCTGGGTGACTTGCAAGAATGCATGTGCAGTTCTCTCTTTGGAAGTGTTGTCCACCAGAGACCAAACGCTGTCTTTTACAGGGAACTCTTCATTTTGGTTTCTGATCTTGGGGAGAATTCGGACTTCGAATCCACACATAGAGAAGAGCAGATTGGGGTTGTCGCGACTATAAACACTAACGAAACTGTCGTCCCAATCAATGGTAGTAACGGATCGTGGTAGACGGTTCTTCAGATCCCAGAAGACGGCTCGGCCTAAGTTCACGTCATGTCTCATCAGACGCATGCGAGAATCTCTAGGCCAGCACTTCTTGCTCTTATACCCAATGACATTTTCGAAGTTGGGATCTGGTTGTTCAGTAAGGAACCTTTGGATAAGGTCTCTGGATTCTTCGGCAGTGAAACGCAAGAATATCCAAATTTTGTCTATGTAACGGCTGTAGAGTCTGATAGGATGTCTGCTTTCTGTTTCTCGGTCACGGAACTGAAGGAAGTCATTGGGACTCTGCGGAGGGCCAGCAATCTCACTTGCTCGCTGAGGGCCAAGCAAAAGGATATCCAGAACGAGACCGTAGTATTGGAACACGAAAGCTGAGAACTGGAGGCCACGAATCATACCGTAGCTGTTGACGTGGTTCATATCTTTATAGGTCAGCTGGACATTGTTCTTCGCCGTGATGTAATCCGCCAAGTTGTGGTCCATGATGAGTCTCAGCAGAGAATTGAGAAGTGTCAATTCCATCTTTTCATAGACTTTAGAGAGTTCAGTTTCGACCATGACATTGCATTCGCCATCAGCCGTCTCCCAAACTTGGCTCAAATTGTTAATGCCCTGAGCCCATTTATACACCAGCAAGGGAGGCACTTCGGAGTCTGACGGCTTAATCCAGGCGGGGAACAAGTGGCGTTGATCTGCTTGGTACCAGAGGTACTGATCCAGGTAGGCGTCGCTGATTTTCTCAATGGGTTCGATGTCATAGACTGGGTTAATTGTGCTGTAGTTGTCATTCATGTCGATATTGACTTCCTTGAACGCTCGCTGGGTCAACAAGAAACGCTTGATCCGCTCCAATGTCGTACCGGGGCTGTCATAGGCTTGCTCAATCAATGCAAGTTCCTCACGTTGACTCTGATTCAATCTGCCTTTCACGGAATAGGCTTCCCTAAGTCGCTCTAGAGCCAAGATTAGAATCTTTGTGTCATGTTTGTAGGATACACTGGGAAATGGAATGGGTGAAAATTTTCGGGACTCGAGCCAATGCACAGTAGTAGTATAGATAGCGACACCTTCCTCACTAGAAACGTAAGGTCCATCCTTCATATGATTGTGCTGTCGTTCTTGCTCGGCCTTGAGCCACAATCGAGTCAACCGACCAACGTTCTTCTTCGCTACGGTTTTATCAACAGTAGCTCCACGACGGATACGTTCTCGATTGTAGTGGGCAACAGAAATCCACCAGTCAGCCTTGGATTTGACGTATCGAAGAATGATATTTTCAATAGGTGCAGGCAAGCCTGGAACTTTCCAAGGGATGTTGCTCTTCCAGCAACGCCAGGCTTCGGACAGATGCTGGAGGACCGTGTTGACTTTGTTCTGCTTGATACCCTCGGGCATCATATCCATGAGATCGGCCATTACCGAGGCACGTAGCTCAAGATCAAAATGAGACTCGACTCTCTGCTTTGTGACGGTTTTGGCAACGCCCTTGCTGTGTCGACCCTCAAATTGGCGGGACAACAGATTTCCGAGCCATCTCTCCAAGAGAGGAATAATTCCTCTCATGAAGAAAAGCCACACTCTCCAAGATGGTGCCCAGAACCCGCACCCTGGACCTTTGCCGACCGGACCAGAGTTAAATCGATAATATATTAGATGCTTCAAATCTTTGCAGGTTCGAATTTGGTGCATAAGCTTGTATTTGTATCGATACATACCCGTCAGCTGTCCAACATGATTAAAAGCATAGTGGATACCATCGGCGAGCTGGAAAGCATCAATGTTGCCCAAACGGTACTGAACTTGCGCATCCACGATGAGCTTCGTCAACCTCAGAATCTCACGCATAAGATGGAAAGCATTTCCAAACCGCGACTTCTTTCGCTCTTTGGTGGTGAGTGTTTTCACAGGCTTCAAGTTAAAGTTGTAATCCAGATGTAGGTACGTAAGGTTTTTTCGGTGGATCAGGAGGTTTAGCATGTTGAAACCCTGTCGACAGACTTGAAGACCAGCTTCGACCCAATCAATAGTCGTCTGTTGGAAAAACTTCGTTTGTTTGAGCGATCGCAGCAGATTTTGATTGTTGTGTGCGTTTGGCTTCTTCTTGTGAAGCTCATTGAGGACGAAGTTCTTCAGGAGCTTCTGGTATGAAACTCGGACTTTCACAGGCGGCCGGTCTGAAGGAGGATGCTCCAGGTACCACCGCTTAATCAAAGGTACGTCCTGAGCACGGACCATCTTTCCAGAACGTCTATCAAATGGAAATGGCGCCCACCATAAATCGATGGCAGATGACGTGTATTCATTCTCGAGCTCTTCGTCGGTAAGGAAGGGTTCAACTCCAACGGGCAATTCAAAAGCTTCTTCCTCAGGCTCCTCGTTGTTTCCCGGACCAAACAGCTCGTCCTCAAGTGTGACCTCAACATTTTTTGGCGAAACCGTTCTCGACGAGATGGGATTGATTCGTCGATCAAATAGAAATGTTGGAAGATCCGGGTCATCAGCACGGTTGAATACGATTTGTGGGTGCGAGTGCCATGAGAGATGCACACTTCTCGGCAAAGAGTTGTATAAGAACGGGTAGGCGACCCTAAATTCGGTTCGAATTGGAGTGCGGAAAATAATACGATCGATAGCATTGAACTCGCCGAAATCCTCTTCATTGGGATCGATATCCTTGTACAGTGGTTCGAATCGTGGTCCACCCGGGAGTGCAACGTTAAGAGCCTTTGCAGTTAGGAAGCTTTTAAGGTCGAACAGATGAAAGTAATTCTTGTCGACAACATCGGAAATCAAGGGACGACTGAGGCGGAAGAGCGTAGCCATCTGTGGCAATGAAAGATTCCATGTCTTGTAGCTCGCTCCATTTACATGTTGCGTGTCGAGAAGAGGCCGATGGTCATAAAACCACTCATAGATAGCTTCGTCTTCTTCCTCATTAAGCTCCATTTGAATTGGTTCTAGAGGCTCAACGTCTTCGATGTTTTCGGACCATGACAACGGCGGTTCTTCGTCATCGAATGGCGGGAAACGCATACGCTTGAACAGCCTTCGGTCAGCCTTCTCTTTTCTCATGAATGTCCACATCATTGCCCACTGGGCAAAGAACACGGGCTCGATGACACGTGGGGTCTCATTGACCAAGGTCAAACATCCGTTGACGTGGTAGAGAACCTTGACTTCACGTGCGGACTCCCACGGCATTGGCATATTCTCAAGCAGCTTCAACACTGCGTGTGGCATGAACTTTAGAGCACCAAGGTAGCTGCGCTTATCATTCGTGTATTTCTTTTGGGACACATCTCCAATGTCCTTGACGATCTTCCGAAGATGTTCAGGGGGCAAATCAGCTTTTTGGGTCTGAACGAAGCCAGCCTTCCGCTTCTCGCCGAATCTGCTTCGGCGCTCTCGCAGCCATTCTTTCTTCTTCTGTGCGAATTTTGCGATCTGAGGATCCGAGGACGGATGATAACCAGGGGGGGGGGGCGCAGGCGGCGCGGGAGTCGAAGGAGGTGGTGGTAAGGACGATGGAGGCGGAGGAGGCGGAGGAGGCGGAGCAGCTCCCCAGCCTGGGGGTGGCGGCGGAGGAATTCCCGACATGCTGGCTCGCTCTACAATGTTGTAATGCGAAAGCACTGCCTGGATCTAGAAACGTCGAGCTGTCGACGAGTCTGCACGCGGCGGCGCGTGTCTCGACGCGCTTGTCCTGATGGTGCCTCTTTTTCGGAGTCGAGCCCGCGGCGCAAATATCAAGGTTGCAAACTTTCTGTCCTGCAAATATGGTGCCGTTATCGCAAGGCGACACGATGGCAACCAAAGCGGCTTTGATATGAAGGATTAAAGAAAGTCGCTTCTAATCACGACAATTTTCTCCCCTGCAACTAAGCACCGACTAGCTCAAAGATCCATATTTCCTCGCGCATCACGTGATCAGATGAAGTACCCCTGTGGTAGATGTGATATGTGGACACATTTGATAATTGTTCGGTCACTTTTTAATAGCTAGATGTCTCAACTTGCAGGAAATTAGTAGGTGAGTCCTGCATATATTGCAAAAGTTGGTAGCATTGGTTCGTAACGCAGTTGCTACATGGCTGTTCTTAGGTACATCGTATGCGGCAACAATATCAGAATTGGCGTTATTCCACGCGCTACAGGGCTCTATTGTATTTCCCAGATATTCGCACATTGTAAATTTCAACCCAACTACAGCAGACAGCGAGAGTAGATGCATGAATTTTGTAACTAGAAAAACGGGTTGAGAGAAAAATTAAATAACAACCTAATCTGAAGAGTAGCTACTTCATTCCCACAAAATCACTGGTCTTCGAGAACATTGCCGTATTCAATACTTTCCACGGCTTTGGATAGATAAAAGGATTGAAAACTGACATAAAATTGCTCAACAATGGAAAAAATGATTCTACTGAAAAACGAGTTTACATTCCTGTATTCGTCCGTGTTCAAACTCACCATTCGATTTCAGGGTAGTCATGGACGTCGAGCTGTCGGCCAATCACAGCACAGCTATTATATTACCTAAGCGCATTCGCCCAGGACCTCACTTGAGTCCGCTCAAGCACTGTGGAGTGCGAGTCGCGACGAAAGCCTCCCATTAAAATACAACGAGAAACGCCACCAAGACATCCGTCAAGATGGCGCACCTCAGTATGTATGGGGCGAATCTCAATTGATCGGAATTTTTGCTGACAAGCTGCGTGATAGACGTCAAGCCGGACCCAGCCTACCTGAAGCTGCAGGGTGCGTGAGAACTTCCCCAAACCACGATCAACGTACATACCTAATGGGACGATGTACTCTAACAAGCTGAATAGCTATGCAGAAGACTCGACATCACTTCTTCAGATGGACCCCTCGAACCGCTAGACTCACGTTCATGTACGTGCTTGTCGTACCCGCTATCTTTGGATATGTCGCATACAAGACCGACGTACGTGCCACACCCGCTTTCTATTTCTCGAACAAAATGAGGAAGCTAATCTGCCCCTTAGGGCCTCTACAACTTCCGCGCGAAGAGAAGGGGCGACACTATCTATGAGTGATAGACCGTTTTAAGCGGGTAAAGGACGTACTAGCTCTGTATATAATAGGATCTCGGGCCGGAATAGAAACTTCCCCTGAAATATACACCTGGGTTGTAAGGAACCGACTTTGAATGACCATTGACTTGCTCGACTCGTTTTCATTTGTTTGGGTATATTGCTGTGTAAAAAATTGCGAGGCTCCATTGGCGATTTAACTTGACCCTCTTGTAGCATCGTCCACCTACCATCGTCCACGGCCACTACCGCTGCCACTGCCGCGCGGTCTTGAAGGCGGTACATGAGGCAGTCTTTCTCCTCTTCTCCATTCTCCGGCTGGCATGACAGCTCCTAGTCCACCGCCCCCTCTTCTTGCACCTCTACCTTCACGGCCGCAAGGTCGGATACACCCATTTTCTCGGTCATGAAACCCTCCGCCGCCATCTCTATTCCCTCTATTTGCTCGATAGCTAGTATTTGGCTCTCGTCTTGCGGCAGATGCTGGCGCAACAGACCCGTCAGCCAGTGGAGGTAAAATTGCACAAGAGACGTAATCTCCCACGACAAATCGTGCATCAGACAGCGACGTCTTGTCCGAGTTTTGTTCACCCCATGTTGAGCCTCCTACGTCGATGTCGGTTTCACCTATTCCTTGCATGCTCTGACCAATGACTACACTGCCAAGATCCTTGACAGCATAACGTGGAGGCGCACTGCTGACTGTACCGACATTCCGCAGATCTGGACAAACCAATTGAAAAGCCAACCTCGTGCCTATGGCTGGATATGGAAGAGCTGATGGCTTCGAAGCCGCTAGGTCCAGAGCTAGGTCTTTCAGCGTACAATTTGGCCAAGTATAGACAGAAATGAAAGGCGGCAATGAGGAGGCTGCAAATTCATCTGCTCTGGGTAGTATGTGAGAATTTGTTTTTAATAAGTTGATATCTGTAGAAGAGTTTCGTCTCATGGTGTAACTTACTTGTAGAAGCCTCCAGTTCGATAAAAGAGGCGGACTAGGAAAGGTGCGGTGGGGTCACGGTCCCCATTGTCTGAAAAGGAGGACATTGGTTTGGCGCTCGCCTTCTGGAATAAGTAAAAGAGGCAAATTTCTATTTCTATTTTAATTTGCTTCAATTCTTTGTGTTCCATTCATGGTTGCGCATTTGATGCTGGAACTTCTGGCTTTCGTGATACGCTACGTGAGTGGTAGGGCTGTAGATTATCCGGTGAATAGCCGCAATCGACACTCGACACTTCGCGACGATTCGGGGCTTCCAAAATAAACGGTGATAGCGACGAAGACAGTTATCACCGAATATTTCATTGCCATCTTCTTAACTTACTCGGCTAACATACGATACGAAACTAAAACTATCTGGCGCACAGCGCAACAACGATAATGGATTTCGCCGCTCTAATGAACAAGGAGCTTTCCAAGTGTAAAACCACAGGTGACCCAAATAAAAAGTATCTCAAACGATCCGAAGCCGAAGAGGAACGCAGAAAAGCCTATATTGCTGAACAGAAAGCCCTTGAAGAGGAGCGCTATTCGAAAGCGGCCGCTAAACGCAAGCGAAGTGAAGAAATCTCCGCCGAGAATGCTGCACGAGAAGACAAACGGCGGAAACTCGCCGAAGAATCGCGCAAACTGAGAGAGCAGGAAGAAGAAGAGGAAGAAAGAGCAAGAAGAAAGCGGCTAGGGCTCCCGGGATTATTGAAGAAGAATAAAGACGAAATAGGCGAAGGGAATGGTGGAGTCGACGGAGTACATATTCCAGAGGAAGAATTGCGAGAGAAACTGAGAGCTTTGGGGCAACCTATTATGTTGTTTGCTGAGTCGTACACAGCTCGATTGCGACGGTATAAGAAATTGGCGATGGTGATGAGCAAGGGCCCAATACCAACGACATTGGAACTAGTGGACGAGGTGGATATGAAGGTTGATGAAAAGGTACCAAATGATAAGGAAGGCAGGAATTGGTTATTTAGACAGCTTGCCAGCTACTTCACGATGCTTTTGACGGAGTATGAGAGGACGATGGATGAGGAAAGGAATGACAAGAGTGCGAGCCAGCTGGCATACAACACCATGGTACAGACGAGGGACAACATGAAGCCGGTAAGCCTTAATTTGGGTCATTATTGCACGGAATACTAATATAGACACAGCTATTCCGGAAATTTGAATCTGGCGACCTAGACGAATCCCTTCTCGAACCCATTGTACAAATAGTCAAGGCGTTCCAGGAAAGACGATATGTCGACGCCAACAACGACTATCTCCGACTTAGTATCGGCAAAGCAGCCTGGCCGATTGGTGTTACCATGGTTGGTATCCACGAGAGAAGTGCTCGCGAGAAACTCCACAACGGTGAAAAGGGTCATGTCATGGGCGATGAAGTCACGCGTAAGTTTTTGCAGAGTATCAAGCGATGTCTTACATTTGCGCAGGTTAGGTGGCCGCCCACCGATTTGAGGCAGCTGATGGGTTAGACACAACGGGCGAGGAAGGAGGATGATGGGGAAAAAAAGTGAAGACCGGTCTTGATGGACGCACACATGTATGCAAGGAAGCAGATGTCAAGATTCAATAGGTCTCACCAGAGTGGTGTGTACTATGAAAGCACCCCGAAATGGGGCTAATGCAATAATGATACCCTATGGAATGAATTTTGTTTGGTGTATTCGCTATCTATATGTGTATGACTAAAGATCTCTTTGTTCAATCTGACAAAGCAGCCGGATCAAATCTGGAGGAGTATGAGCCTGATAGTTGTCCTGCTCCACAGCTGCAAGGAACAGAGTAGCAAAATAATCCCAAATGGATGGTTCACGGCTCTCATAATAGTTATGTATTTCTGCGTTGCAACTGCCTCGCCATGACAGCTCCATTATCGAGATTCTCTTGGTCATGGTACCCATGTCGTAGGTCGAACACGGCCATGATGGGATGCCAATACGTATTCGGCCAAGTTTTCTTTGAACAAATTGAATTGGTATGGACTTGTTCAAGGCGCATTCGGTTACATGGGTAGAAATATAGGTCAAGCAAATCCTGGGCATGGGCTAGATGGTTGGATATGATCATACTTCCTTCCATCAACATCAGCCGAATGTTTCCACTCCACCCTGGTAGGACGTATTCCTGTTTTCCTCGTACCAGGCCTCGTCTACACCTGATCCAACGGCAGGTCCCGCCGCTGACTTCTTTGCACCGACCAAATCGAGCCCAGCAGCCACAAGACTAATACGGCGTAGCCGTTCTTTGGCTTCTCTCTCATAATTGTTTGCCACTTGGATCGCATCCTTTTGCATCGAGACACGCGCGTCGGGCCGAACGGCAACTAGGAGCTAAAAGGGTTTCGATTAGCACGTATAATATAGCTGCCAAGATGATTACTACTGTTATTTTGTACCTTATTCTTCGCATCAATGCGGGCTTTTAAGGACCCGTCTCGGATCATCTCTACTAACTCTGGCTCGATAGAGATTCCAGGTTGAGCAAATGCGTCGCCTAATCTCTCAAGAGTGACACATGAGAATGGGACAAAGTACTGAACTATGCATTTGCTCCGTATCTTAGAATATATTGCTGGAATATGCTTCTGTAAATGTATGTCTAGAAGAAAATCGGCTCGAGAAGCTTGTAACATGGAAAGGCAGCTCGAATATCGACCGCTGACATAGAGGCTGATAGCTTTGCGAATGTGAGGCTCGTGCTCGAGGAATGCTCGAAAGGATTGATTGTCTAAAACAAGACTCTGCAGTTCCTTCCGATCCATGGTGGCGAGGGCTAGAAGACCACCGTAAATGGCTACATCGTTGGGACTAGCGACATTATTATACTCTGTTGGGGGAGTATTAAAATTAGTTCCTAGGAAGGTTTTCGCTGCATCGTCGAAACGCTCCAGCCCTAGGTAGGCAACGCCCGATGCAATCCTGGTATAGCCTTGACAGGTTTTCTCCTCATCTCCTCCGCTTTGTAGGGATGTGATCTTTCCAATGTTATTCAAGGCCATTGTGTAGTCGCGACGCAGCAGAGAAACATTGGTGAGGTGTATGCCACAATCCATTATGTGTTTGGTCGTGCCCACATCCTGGCGCATTTTAGTATATGCCTCCATGGCTTCATTAAGCATGCCAATAGCCTCAAAATGTGCTCCAATATCCTCATTACCCATCTATATGGATCGATTGTTAGCGGGACCTTGTCAAACGCTGCAACACTTCCTTGGAACCATGACAGCTGCCTACCCTGATGCTCTCTTTGATGAGGTTGTTTCTGTAGCCCTTCAATTCATTTTCAAGTCTTGCGGTTTCGGCCTTGTTCTCCATCTCGGTTCTATCTATCCAAGCGTCGTCCTTGCGAGCCTCTTGCTCGTCAGGAGCTACAAGACTCAAACACTGCCAGGCATCACGATAGCGAGAAACATCCTTGCCTCTCTTGGCTTCGTTGACAGCGGCTTTGAGAGCATCCACGCACAGCCACACAGAGCTCTTTCCAATCAATAAGAGGCGGTCGAATCTGGTGCGGCCTGGCGACATACGGCAAATGTTAGTCTACTCGCGAAGGTTTTGGCTGTAGTGTGAATAGAATATCTAGCGCGTCATACCGGCGTAATTCTGCAGATATAGGTCGAGATCGAGCTTCGGTCGGTCTGGTTTTCGTGGGAAGAGTATTAGCTGACAATGCATATGAGTTTGAAGAGTTGTGCTTACCGTGCACAATAACGCCTCCAGGATTGTCGGCATTCCTCAAGAAGTCGAGAGCTGTCTCCGAAGCTGCCATGTCGGCCTTCATAACCGGTTGAAAGGCAGCGTATAACTATCGACGGTATTTGAAATGGGGAGTTGATAACAAGAAATTTGCACAATAGACGTGCAGTTTTTGAATTTGGAGTCTCCAATGTTGCCTGGCAGCTGGTGTCGCAACTGTGGGGTACAGCGGAGAGTTGGAAGGAGATGGATGGCGTTCGTAGCGGGGTCAATCAGGTCTTTGTAGTGGGGCCTTGGCCCCAGCTTCAAAGAGGACGGAACTGGGGAGGGGATGTTTGACCTCAAAACTCTGCGTGTGAGATGAAACGTTGATCCAGAGTCATTGCCATAATCGTTGCCAAATACGGAACCTGATGTAGCAGTCCTCTTTATTTTACATATTCTGTAGCCATGTGCCCAACCGTTGATAAAGAACGCTACTGTGGCTAAACCATTTTGTAGGGGACGACCCAAATAAAAGAGAGTAGAAACTCAAAATAGAAAATAATTGTGGTTAGTATGAGCTCCAAATAAGGCTTACTTGATGAACCTGCGCCGGCAGTTGTTATTATGGTAACCCCCCCCCCCCCCCCTCTCATTTAAATATACTCGAACTCTACCAATAGCTCCTAAATCATAGTGTTGTTAGCGTAGAAGAACATACTCCTTGTAGGTACTTTTCTGATCCTTCTTAGGACTAATTAGTATATGTTCTACTCCGTACCTGAGTGTGAAATAGTAAATACATGGATTACTACCGTTAAAGAATTGGTAGAACACATATGGTCTCAATCCAAGCAGTCTCAATGAACCACACTCAGTCTGGTGTTATATCCGCACAAGTTGAAATCAAAACGCCTTCACTGGATCATCCGCCAACCATAGATAAGTAATGTAGATTTAACTATATGTGCTGCATTTGAATTGAGATCTTGTCATGTGTTTCATACTCTTTCGATATCTATTGGATTTTTGTATGTGCGTACTCCGTACTCCGTACATGTGGTATTATAAGGAGTACATGCATTGACAGTTGTGGACAGCACCGGGGATCAAGAGAGCAAAAAGTACTCCGTAAACGCCAGAGTATTAGCGGATGTCTTGGAAACAGATGAGTAGAGGGTATAAAGCCGATACAAAAAGATGGAAAATCGAATTGTGGCAGTAAACAAGCCAGGCGATTTTATTCACCTCCTGGCTGGTTTGTCAGGTTTCCGGTCCTAAAAACAATAAAGGAGATCAAATAAAGACTTGAGATTTTAATTTCGATAGTAAGTCTGTAATTTTACGGCCCCCAGCGAGAACTCAGATACCACGTATTGATCCCCGCCGGGCTTCCTTTTCCGGCAAGGCACTGGTGGCTGGCCACGCCATCAAAATTCCAGGAACGAACAATAGCCGTGTCCCTTACCTGGGCCAGACCAGTCATTTCGGCTTACACGGCACTGTAGCTCGCCACCTGGGGTAGGTTAACTGGGCATGCCCGTCTGAGGCTTGTACTTCATTGCGGGGCAATCACGAGATGCAAGCCGCCGACTGGCCACAAAAAGGTCAATGGGATCCCCCTGCTTCGGGCTGGGGCTTTCCAACGGATAGTTTGCCGTGCATGTACGGAGTACTCCGCACGGAGTTATGTGGTAACCAATTACCAATACTCCGTAGTTATCTGGCCAAAACATGCTCAATCTCCTCCGGAAATTCAAGGTTGGATTTTGAATGATACGTCCTCACTAATGGGGCTGTGCAGATGCGTGACGCAAAAATGAGTGTGGGGAAGATAAGCACCGTGTTTGCCGTGCCACCGGTCTGCTCTGCTGTCCGTCTTGTGCCAGACGCAACGAACAACTTGTAACTTACTGTTTGCATCGGGGTAGAGTGCGAGCTCTCATATCTTCTTCCTTGATGCAAGAATCCATTTCTATCTGCTCTGCTCTGTACCTGCAACCAGAGTGTTGCACTGTTGGTGAGCACATCCGCAGATCTAGTCATGTATACTCCGTACACGCAAAGAAAATAAAAGTGATGTAATGCAAAGCATGCGATTGTCATAATCAAATACATGTCGCAGCAAGGTACCGGCCCCTGACATTGCAGCCACTTATCGTGTCCCGTTGTCGGTGGTTGAAAACATTGAAGTTTCATGCCAAGGCAAACCACCTCCAGCACCATATTTGAGGGTTTGCCGCAACACAAACCTTCGGGCACTAGTACCCCCTGCAAACTTGCATAACAGCGCTATAACCTCTTGCGAATCCGTCATAGCCGATGAAAGATGTCAGCTCTGTGAATTTACTTGGTCGGCAATCCGGCTAGTTGATGGAGAGTGGGTTGCAACGGGGGCTGCTTTCACGCCACAATATTATCGGACAAATCGAAGAGGAGATGACCCAAGACGTGATTCTGCATTGATCTGTAAATATCTGCGCGAGGACAACATGCCGTATGACAAAGGGTTAATTGATGGACTCGTGTACAACAATCACAACTGTGCAAGAGAATGTGACCCGCATGAGCTGTTGTTTAATTCTTCATCTATTCCGTACCGTAGACTACGATTGTCCCATGAGGCTCGACCTTTGCCTTCTGGCGTCCTTTTCAGCAAGTGAGGAGGATTGGCTTGTGATGTGTTTGATGCTTATGCGCAGGTGTACTCCGTACGCCGTGCTGTTCGAGTCCTGCAACGCTGTGGATGGGATTGGGTTACAGTGCACGAGCCGCTCCCTGCGTGTTTCCCGAGCTGGCTTGGCTTCGCCATGACTGTCTCTCATTATGCTCATTGCTACTAGTATTCGTGTGGCAGACCAATGCCAATGCAACTAAATGCATATTCTATCACTGCAATTATGGGGAATGATAGGCAGTTGAGTATAGCATTCATGACGCCTAAAGTTGGTAAAATTCGGGATGGCAATCCTATACGGACACAGGAATTGTAGTTCTGCGGAGCACAATCGGTCAGATTGACGATCGGACGAGCCGCTCATTGCCCACTTGCCGAACTTATCTGCAGCTCGTTGGCGGGCCACAAGGTTTGCAATTCTTTTATAGCCACGCCAGGTCCCTTGCTTTGCGTGTAAGTAGTTGGACAATGTTCGTTGTGCTTGTCATTCGGGCGCAGCCTCGAATGCAGGATCTTGATGTACATGAAAACGATTTTTAACGATCCCATAGCCATGCATTGGTACCGAACAGATAGAGCATCAATATTTTATGGCCTACTGGTTAACCAGAGCTATTGCTCTCGCCGTGTAGCTATTTTCCATTATCTAGCTTGACGCAATTCAATGTACGGAGTATTCGTAACCTGACGCACATTGGGGGATGGCAATGAAAGCGAAATGCACGGCTAGGGCAAATTAATAGTCCTATTTTAGACATGCCTGCGGCCGGTGCATGGACCTGCCTTTTACCATCATCCGCTCATCGACTGCCCTGTTTGCCGCCCACGGCGCATCGATTTCCATTCGCTACGCCATAACTAACGAGCCCTCAAGTCCCAGATGCTATCAAGTTATGCAGCATACCCCCCATGAGCGTTCTTGCTTCCGCTTTAAGTACTTACGAAATCTACAGCTAGTCCGTGTGGCCCGCTCGGTCCCGTATTTTCGCCAGGAAGTGTGGAAGCGAAACGCCGAGACTTGTTCGCTCACGTTGTAACAAACTTACCGCCCGTCCAGAGCGAGTCCGTCAAACAGCACGAAGCACTTCATTCGGTCCCAGCAAAGATCAATGCGTGAAGATGTGTACGGAGTACTCCGTAGACGAGGTCACTATCGCTAGTTTAGTGAAGCACCAGAAGCTGGGTTTTCGGTCTGGGTCTCTTATGAATTTAAGTTCTGTGCTGGATGTCCTCTTCCCCTGGCAGTCTAAGATTCGTTGTTAAAAGTCGTCGTCAGCGCGCCCATATATCTTGTACTAGACCATGCGGCCCATGGATGTTGGCATAGGCCATTGTTTCCTTTTTGTGCTCCGGTTCGTTAGTGCTCCTCCATATTACCTGCACCACCGTCCGTGCCGGTTGCGTACGTACCTAGGTACTTAGTCGGTGGAGTACTTTAGGTATGGATTACTCAGCATTGAGTACGGAGTACAGCGTAGTTACCTAGAAATTAAGCAGCTATCTACTTAAGTACGTGGTGCCTAAAGCGGTAGTCACCCGTTAGCCTAGATCGATTGACTCGCTCTCTCTGATACCCCGCCGGACGGCCCCAGTGGTACTATTGATGGCTTCTGACTGGCAGCACGGTGCGCGGCCTTTGCCCGCGGCGCATCGCCGACCATAGCAGACATTTAACTGAACCTGTGCGTTGAGGGCAACTGGTCTGTCACGGGTGACGTTAGCGGTCTATTCCCGCCGGGCCATGTTCCAGGCACTGTCCAGCGGTTGCTGCTGATCACACTGGGGCCAGTCTGTTCGAGTCCATTCGCCCACCTCCCCGATTCTGCCCCTTCCAGTTCCCGCTGCGTTGAATTCTCCCAGTTCGGCCCCGTCCCTACCTGAGCGTTACTAATATCGCCTGGTGTACTCCGTACTCGCTTTCTCCTCGCTTGCACCATCGTCACCTTACTCCAAATCACGCTATTATTGTCATCCTTCGCATCGCCTTCTGTTGGAATCGAGTGTAGTGGCTCGCTGCGTCTGTCTGATGGCCTAGGGCTAGACACCGCGGCAATTGGGATATGCGCTGCCTCTGGCTTCGCAACCCCGAAACTGCATCTCCGTTCGCTCACCCCTCAGCAAACTGCCGCCCAGTCCACCGTCCGTCTACTGCGGCACTCGTGGATTTACACTCGAGATCCAGACTAACGACCCCATCACGACTGGGACATCCTATTCTTTCGTCGGTGACCTCGTACTGTGTCCGTTGTGTCTATTGTGTCCATTGGTATTTGGTTACTTGCGCATGTTCTCCTAAATCGATCATCTCAACCCGTCCGAGGGCCGCCTGTCTCTACGCCTACACCTGGTCCTTACATTATCATTATTCTCACCATGGGGACGGAAATGTCTGAAGATGACGCTGGCGCGTTATCCGTTAGTGATTGGCAAATCCCTGATGCACCCTCCCCCGCCGACAGTTCAAAGTCGGACACTGAAGTGGACGACAAAGTTTCTCTCGACCCTAACGCGCCGTCACAACCCACACAGAAACGGAGGCGAGTCACTCGTGCTTGTGACGAATGTCGTCGTAAAAAGATCAAGTGCGATGGCAAACAACCGTGTACCCACTGTTCAGTGTACAGTTACGGTATGTTATCTCTTTCGTTATTTTTTTTATTTTTTTTGGATGTGGCGCCGCCCAATGCTATACCAGTACCGCGATATATCGTCCATAAAGTTTTCCATTTAGCCAGAAGCGCTCATCATTAACTTTTGTTATTCTATAGAATGTACATATGATAAGCCCTCCAACCGACGTCGGAATCCTGCACCACAGTACATTGAAGCTCTGGAAAGTAGGTTGCAGCGTGCCGAAACACTTCTCCGAAAGTTTATGCCCGATGTCGATTTAGCCGACCCAAGTCTGGATCCATCCATTCAGCTGGAATTTCAGAATAGGGAACAAGCCCGCGGGACTGGCTCTAGGGGTCGTCCCAGTGTGCCGGACGAGGCCGATCCCGGCGACGCCAAGCTTATGACAATGATTGACTCTATTGGCCAACTTGACCTAGACGACAAAGGTGGATGGGATTTTCATGGCACATCTTCAGGTGCTGTCTTCCTGAAAAGAATGAAGGAACATTTTCGAGGCCTACTTGGACCAGCGACTAAAGCCCCCTTTCTACCACGAGCCGAGCGCACTTCTGGACTTACAGCATTTGATACACCATCCCCTGGCGCAGGCACAACTCCCTTCTCTTCGGCATCGCCATATCCTGAGCTGCCACCAAAAGATGTCGCTCGCAAGCTATGCTACTATTCGCTCAGCTGCGCCACTTGCCTTGTCCGTATCATCCACATACCGACGTTCTATGAGCGATTTGAACAAGTATATGATCGACCCGTGGAGAGTCTCAGCCAGGCAGATACGCACTTCCTGGGACTCGTTCATGCTGTGATTGCTTTAGGTTGCATGTACAACACCCTAGAGGACACTAACCCAACGACCGGGGGTTACAAGGTGGCAATCGAAGAAGGGCGAGTTCCGTACCTCAATTTCCATTAGAAGACTTGAATCTAACTGTCTCGTCTAGTCTCAAATATTATCGCGCTGCGAAAGCTCTACTATCTGATCTTGCTGAATGCCGCGATATCGTCTCTCTTCAAGCTCTACTGTTTATGACTCTCTTCCTTCAAGCCACCTCAAACCTCAGCGCTTGCTATTCCTATGTAGGTATCGCTCTACGGTCAGCGCTGCGTATAGGCCTACACCGGCATCTGGAGCACGAGCAGATTGGGGTCATCGAACAGGAGGTCCGAAAACGCGTCTTTTACGTGATTCGACAGATGGATATATATGTATCTACGATGCTCGGCTTTCCCCTTCTTCTCAACATCGACGATGTTGACCAACCGTTTCCGACCGAGGTTGATGACGAGTTTATCACAAATACTGGCATTAATCCTCCTCCACTTGGCGCACCGTCCTTCTTTGAAGCCTTCAACGCTCATACTCGCCTAATGGAGGTTCTTGGCAGAATTGCTAAATCTGTGTATCCCATGCATGTTCAAGGCCAGCCATCCGAAAAAGGGGACACAGGCACAACATCATGTCTAATCAGTTATGGTCGCATCAAAGAAATCGAGGCCGACCTCCAAACGTGGTATGAAAGGTTGCCTGAGATGTGGCGACCAAGCCCAGATGGGCCAATAGAAGTTGTTCGGTAAGAGGACTATCTGCCTACAAAACATGGTGATAACGACGCGTGAACTCATGCTAATTTTGGACACCAGCGTACGGCATCTGCTACGGTTTGCATATGCCCACGTTCAACTCGTTTTGTATCGACCTTTTCTTCACTATATATCTCCACGACATAGCCAAGGTACCAAGGTTGACGAGCTATCGTACGCTTGCGCGGCTGCCGCAGTTAGTGTTTCTCGCAATATCGTACACATTGGATTAGAAATCCGGAAACAGCGCGTCCTCAGCGGTCCTTATTGGTTCATGCTCTACACTGAGTTCTTTGCTGTTCTATCCCTTGTGTTTTACGCCATTGAAAACCCAGGCAAGCCTGGCTCTCATGAGGTGCTGGCCGATGCACATGCAGGTCGTCAGATGATAGCGGACCTCGCGGACAAGAGCCTCTCGGCTGATAGGGTTACCAATGCACTAAAAGTTAGCAATCACCTCATTGGCCCACTTTTCCTCCATGCTCTGTTACTTCTTTCTGTTCGATCAGCACAGTTTACTAATTTCGACCTTTAGATACTCTTTGACCAACTCCCAGAGAGGTTGGAACAGGCTCGTTCCTCACGACCCACCGCTACGTCTCGGAAGCGACCTGCCGCAGGATCGAAGCCGAGCTCCAACCCAATAGCTCACGCAAGCATCGGCCAGGCCATGGCAGGACAAAGAGCTGAGGACTTCATTCGCGGTCGCAACGGTGGCATTGCTGTACCATTTGAAACACCGAATTCTCGAGGCTCTGCGGAGAGCAGCATGGGCCGTTCTTCAGAACAAAGCTTTCACGAGACACCATTCTCAGGCAGTATGCACGATATTCTTCCGATGGATCTATCATCCCGAGCCACGCCCGAGTCAAGTAGCACTGGAACTAGCACTCATCGACACGTCTTCCCATCACAGCCGCTCACTCATGCTGTGCACAACCCGGTCAATAAGCTGGACTCTCTCATGTTCCCGTCGGAGGATCCATTTGCCTATCCCAACCAACCGATGATGGAACTTGGGTTCCAGCCAAAGCCCGATGCACCAGGTATTACCATGGCTGCCCCAAATGCTTCCTTCTTCTTCACAGGGTCATTTGAAGAGATGGGCGACCAAATTCTGGGGCAACCTCCACCATACATTACCCAGCAACAACAACAACATATGAGTATGGCAGGGGCCATGTACGATCCGCAGAGCTTGATGGCACTACAACAACAAAACTCGCGACTGCAGCAACAAGTCATGCAGCAGCAGCAGCAACAGCAACAGCAACAACAGCAGCAACAGCAGCAACAACAGCAGCAGCAGGGTGGAGGGTTTTTCGCCAACTTTCGACGTGCTCGTGCGGACCGACAACAGGAGAGGCAAATCGAGCAAATGTTTACTCAGCAAGGCATGCAGGCAGACTGGGGAAGCTTTTTTGGTTCAGGGAGAGGTGGCTTCCAAGGGATGTAAGCGAAGGGAATAGCGATTACCATGATACCCATTTTCCTTTTATTCTACGGTTCAGGGACAAGGAGCGGGTGAATTTCACGTTTTGCAGGCATCTATAAAGAACTTTCTCTCCCCCCTCTCTATTTTTTCCCCCCTGCATTTGTTATTGTTATATAGCCATCCGCATGGCGTAACGAGACCCGACACGGCGTCTGTTGATTTTTCTCTGGATGTTGAATGCTTTTCATTGGCGTTGAGGAAAACACTGTGGATATTACAAGGCATGGAGGTATCTTATTATGATGGTGGAAGTTGGAGTGAACTGGCGTATAGGTAATAGGTTTCTTTAGGGGAGCAGTATTCGAGGTATAAATTACCAAATTGGAGGGGCATTCCTTTGAAAACTACGCATGCTGCCGGGGGCGGAATTGAATGGGCGATGGATAAAAGTGGCAGGGTCAAGTTGCACTAAAGCTTGTAGACGATAGCAATGTATATACTCCGCACAGTAGGTGTACTTTACCGTAAAGTAAAGCTTTACATAAGCATTAAGCTGAAAGAAACGTTTCGTTGAACTTTTGCCCAATGCGAATACATAAAGCTGTTATCTATAAAAGCTGTATATCTCGTCGTCCTCGCCTTGACTGCAAAGGGTAGTCATTGCGTCAATTGCTGAGAATCCGTTGGTCATCACTATAGCTAGAGCTGCCGTAACGTACGCCTTGTCGCCATGTCGGTACCGAACACAGTAAATTACAGTGTGAAACGCGTTGACGCCGGATTGTAGGACGGCAAAGCATTTACTTGCAGGGGAACGGGTGTCGGCGGCGCGCTACGAGGCCAAGTTATGAGACTGACGCTGAAGATGATGTGTGCACTCCTGCACTCCCTTGATTAAGATTGGTTGGAGCTGCAAGTGGCATAAGTTGATGTGTAAAATTAAGTTCATGATGACATTCATTCATTGCCAAGAGGGAACCTAAAAGTCACATGCATATGTGATCAATGTTGCCTTGCTTTGTTTTGCCCTAAGACACCGACAACCCCGTCCGTTAAATGGAGACGAACGTGCTAGTGGACACGTCAGTAACCTGAATTTACAAAAAAGATCTCCCTATTTGGGCAATGATGGATATTACACAGAGTGAGACCGCCCCAACGCAAGACTGTAATCATGCTTGGACACAGTAGGTCACACACGCCTCGTCGAGCCCGTCAAATCGTCAAATGGAGCACCTCATGGAGCTATAAGATGGTGCCGCGTCATTTGGTGCGATTGTCGCTAACAGCTGAGACAATCAATATCTTGCAGTTGGGCCCCAAGCCGAGTTTTGGCTCGGAACTCAGCTCTTAACGTCAACGCAGCTCGACATAGACTTGAAAATTGAGCGTCTATTCGGTGGTGAGGGTATCCACGGTGTTGGAAAGTGGTTTTGCCTGACAAGGGGCATGTGTTTGCATTCACTCACTCATTCGCTGCCCCAGTCAATGTGGCATCATTAACTTAACCACCCCGTACGAACGGAGTAACTACTGCAAAACTAATAGTGGACCCTAAGGCATCGCGTCACTAGCCACCTCCACCTACTTAGGAAGGCAAGTCAGGGCCGCCGTACAGAGCACCTAAATTATTGGACCCCCACTATAACTAATCAGTAACCAAACTTAACTACGTGACCGTCAGCACCGCAAAGGTTCTCGTCCGGCATCGCAGCTGAGGAGAAATAGTACCACGGTGGAAGATGTAAAATTCATGAATCCTTGACATCGAGAAACTGAAGTCATTTCCCAGCGCCGCCCTACAAAGGTGCTACTGTCCACACCGACCGTTTAAGAACGGTTTTGCGATTATCGAAGCAAACGGGTGCCACGCAAATCCAATTCAATTTATCCAACATTGTCTATCCTGTGCTTGCTCCTGGTGGACAGGGAAAACCCCCAGGAGAAGCACGTCCGCGGCTGCGTCGGACGGAGACTCGTTTACAAACAACGTCAAGTATTTGTGCATTCTTTGCCCAATTTCGGCAGGCTGGCTTCGGGACAGGGACGGGAACATTTTTTTCCGACCTGGCTAGATTACAACGAGCAAGCATTATGGACTATGACTTAATTCTGGACGATGAGTTCGACGCCCTGTGAGTGCTTTAACTCTCACTCACTGCCACCTTCTGCGTTGCCGCTATGTCTACCTCCAACACCGAAATGAAAGCTGATAGTTTGTATTCGACACAGCTGCTTGGATGTTCGGGACCAAGACATCGCCTCTGCCAAGGTCAAGTATCCCGGTTAGTGCTGTGCTTTTTCTTCGTTTAAATCCCTCAAGCTTGTCTTTGCAAGTACCAGGGATGACCTGAAATTTGCACACGAGAACCAAGTACTAACACTGCGTGACAGCGAAGCAACATGCTCGCAGAGTGGTAAAGGAGCTCGATGTCGAGCATGGCATCATCTATCTCCCTGGTCAGCCTGAGCGCTTGCTCGAAGACTCTGATCAGCCGCGTCTCTTCAGACAGCGACGATAGTACGTCTCACTCATGCTCAGTCGTCGATCGGATATGCGTCGAGGTTCAATACCCTCATCCAAATGCGCAAGTCTAGCGGCTAACTAGAGATTTTACATCTTGCATCTTGCAGCTTCTACTATCTCTCTGGCGCCAACTTTGAAGACTGCGCCGTGACATATGAAATCGGCCATGACAGGCTTACCCTTTGGATCCCATACATAGAGCCCCGTCAGGTTCTGTGGTTCGGCTCCAAGCCCAGCGCTGCTGAATGCTTGCGTCGCTACGATGTTGACGAGGTGAGATACACAACGCAACTGAACAAGTTTTTCCGCTGCTACGCTTCCTCTCCTTCAGACCGAACAACGTACATCCTCCATCCGGACCAGGCGCCAAACCTAGGCAGCGGGGCCAGGTCTCACCTTCGCCTCGATCACTCTGTCCTCCAACCGGCCATGGATCGCGCCCGACTGGTCAAAACAGAGTACGAGGTTGCCATGATTCGCCACGCCAACAATATATCCAGTGCAGCTCACCGCAAAGTCGCCGAGAGAATTACACGGCTCAAGAATGAGCGGGAGATCGAGGCAATTATTCAAGCCGTGTGCATCGCAAACGGCACTCGATATCAGGCATACCCCGTGATTGCGGGATCTGGAGTCAACGGATCAACTCTCCACTACAACGCCAACAATGCCTCTCTCAAGGGCAAGCAGTGCGTTGTTCTCGACGCCGGGTGTGAGTGGGAATGTTACGCCAGCGATATTACTCGCACGCTGCCCATCTCAGGCTGCTTCCCACCCAAAGCAGCTGCTATCCACGCCATCGTTCAGCGCATGCAAAACGAGTGCATCCGCCAGGTGCGCCCGGGGAAGCTATGGCATGAGATCCATCTCCTCGCTGCTTCCATTGGCATGGATGGCCTCTTGAAGCTAGGTATCCTCAAGGGTGATACTGAACAAGTAGCTCGTGCTGGTACCGTTGCTGCCTTCTTTCCCCATGGGCTGGGACATCATGTTGGGCTGGAGGTGCACGATGTATCTGGGTCCTTACCTCTTGCAACGCAGGGTATTCAGCTGGAAGATGGTAAGAGGGTTATGGTGACGCCCGGGATGTTAGCACAGATGATGCATGTCGGCGACAGTGAAGATGCCAACCCGGTCCAGCAGAGGAAGAGGCAGCGCCTTCTACCGAACATGGTTGTCACGGTTGAACCCGGAATGTAAGTTCTTCTCTACCCTCTCTCTCTTCTCTCTTCTTTTATCCCTCATCCATCACCCCACGATACCCTGTCCAGTAAACGATTCTCAACTCCGTCACTGTGTTTCAAGCTCTAACCTTTGGGTTCAAACAGTTACTTTTGTCGAGAATATCTCGAGGGCTACTTCCGCAATGACCCAAATCATTCCCGCTTCATCGACTGGGAGGTCCTAGAAGGGTATTACGAAGTAGGCGGTGTTCGGATCGAGGACTGCATCCTTGTAACACGAGATGGCTTTGACAACTTAACTGTGGCGCCAAAGGGGGACGAATTGCTGGATGTGATCAACAGAGGTCGAAAGTAGACGCTTCTTCTCCGTGTTTTATTACAAAATTTGACATATAGGTTGTTGATATGTTTTGGGGCATATTAGAGAGAGATCGAGTACGCCAATGTAGCGCCAGATTCATAGCTCAGGTCTATAATTACCCAACCCGTCGGACCATTTTGAATTATTTTTAAACTACCATCGGTCCATACAACGCAATACAGTTACAACTTATCCCATCACTACTCAATCCAAATCTCACTTCGCTAACCGTCTTCTCCATATTGTAATTTCCAGTGGTGGCGCCTTGAACAGTGCTGAGCTGCAGATTTCATGGACGCACATTTCCCTAGATGTATACAAAAACCCACTTACCATCCTCCCAAGTTTTTCCCGCTTTGCTACGCTCAAAATAAGCCATTTAATCAACCGACAGCTGGGTTTTGTTCCCTCCCGATTATCGTCTCTATCCCGTACAATTTTATCTTTGCCCTTAATTCTCTATAAGTACTTTTTAGGGCTGTTGGCTCGACGACGCTTATATACAACATAGCCAACTACAAGAACGATTTGTGTACCCACGAAGAAAACCATCAGTTTGCCGTGACCAGGAACACTATCGGTCACGGCCTGCGCTAGTGAGCGGTGGTGGGTGCGCAAGTTGGCTTCGAGAGATTCCCCATGAGTGGTAAGCTTCTGCCTCATGTCGTGATGCATACTGTGGATTTCGCTCTCAAGGTCCTTGATCTTCGCTTGTAAGTCGCCAATTTGACGTAGGGCAGCTAGTTCGTGACGCAGAGAGTCCACAGCCTTTTTCATCTCATCGTGTCGCTGCTCGTCCATCTGATGGTGCTTGGATACTGCATTGTAAACGGAGTTGATCTGGTGTGTTGCAGATTGAAGTCGGTTGTGGAGATCGTAGAACTGTTCCTTGGAAGTTTGAAACGTATCTGCTGGTTGATCTGGGATAGGGTCGGAATAATCGCCCTGCTGCCCGTGGCTATTGACGTCAGGGTGGTGTTGCCGAGAACGATACTCGTAGACGTTGTTGTTTTGTTCGCCGGAGACGGTAGAGTCTGACATGACCACGAGCTTGAAGACTTCAAACGAATCGGGGTTATCAGGGGTGGCGGCTGTAATACCAAAGTAGTATCCAGGGGGCAGTGAGACCTTATCTGTCTCAAAGCATAGGTTTCCATCGATTTCTACTCTGAATCCAGAAATAGTCTGCCGCAATTTGACCTGTGAGGGCCGGCCAAGATTACGGTAGAAGTAGTCGCATTGGCCAAAGGCGAGCTTATCCACGTTGGGTTGAGAGACATAGTCGACGGTGCCGTCGTTTAGGAACCCGCGGATCATGCCGCCAGAGCCGCCATGGGAGTCGATCACCAGTACGAGACCGTCAAATTTACCGGCAGTATAAACGCTATTGGTACCGACTTCCTCCTTGCCTCGCCTCGCGAACCAGATGTTCAAGTTGCCGCCTGCACGATCTGGCCCACTGGCTCTGAAGTCTACGTCTGCCACCCAGGCCGTCCGTGTGAGGGGAGAGTCTGCCCAAATCGAGGATCGCTGGTTGCCAGGCGCCATAGGTGTTAGGATGATCTTATTGGACAGGAGCTCTGGCTGCTGCGGTTGTCCAGAGATGCTGAAGTGTGGAATTCGTCCATCGGCGGCACCCAGGCTGGGTCAAACGTCATATTCAGCTCAAAATGTCCATGATGAAGCCTCTTAATTGCTTACAAGATCGACTTACCGGCCTGAATGCCCGAAGCTGAGCTCGTTGATCAAGACTTGAGCCTGAGAGAGACCAGCCGCAAACAGAGTAGCTACAGCTACTGAATCGCCAAAGAATCGCATGCTGGCGTTTTTGCTGAAATTACATAAATTGCAATTGTATCTCGCTCAACAAAAAGGGCGAAATATGATTATCAGATTGACTGCGGACCGCAATCACTGCCCGGTCCGGCTGGTTATGCCGTCGACGACACTTTGTCCAGGCGGAAGCAGGGCTTGCACCTGCCAACAAGGAAGCCCGTCGTTTCTCGTGGACGCAGGCCGTAAGTCGTGGTTGAGAGACTAAAAAGAGGATAAAAAGTAGTCGACTAGATAGAAAATTTATGGATAATACGATTGACGCTCTGAATCCGCTGAAATAATACAAGCAGTATTCTGGGAAGCAGTGAATAATGGGCAGCGAGGGTAAAAGAAGTCAGCACCACAGAATATATCGAGGTGTGGACAGCTGGCACATGCGCCAGAGTAACTAACTAGTCAACCTGACTGTCTGAGCCGCAAGTTGGCAGCTTCGAGTCAGCCCACCAGCACCAGCTGGCGACTCCCAGGCAGTAAGCTCCCGTCGAGCGTTCCCCAAACACTCCAAAATTCAGGGAACTGCCATATCTGATTGGTGGCGACGCCGACGGGTTGTCAAATGTTAGTGGGGCAGCGAAGTCACACCCCCTTTCGGAGTAGCGTTCTGTGGCCTTTTGAATCGACTTCGACTCCTAGATCGCGACCTCGCCGGAAAGTTTCCCTGCCGCATCACCGCCTCCAGTTCGTGTAGAGTGCTCTGAGGGTATGGAACTTTATGCTGTCTCAACAAATAATTGTCTGCGTGCCATGAATGCTCCACAGGAGCAGCCCTAGCACCTCCGCCCCTTCGCTTCTCCGCCGTACTATTCTGGCGCGATGGAGGAGTCCTACGCAACTTTGACGCAGTGCGCGATTGTCGCCGCTGCGTTCAAGATTCTTTTGTTTCCATCCTAGTAGGTTCTCTGGCCCCCAATCACTGTTGACGTCCATGTTTGTTCATCCATACTTGGCCTCTCTTCTGACCCAAGTTGCACAATACGGGTTGCTAATCCTAATCTAGTAAATCCACGGACTTTGAAGTTCATCGCAACTGGCTTGCTATCACCAATAGCCTTTCCATTTCCGAGTGGTACTACGAAAAGACTTCAGAATGGACCCTCGACTATCCCCCTCTCTTTGCGTATTTCGAATGGATACTCGCGCATTTTGCAAGACTGTTTGACCCAGCCATGGTGAAAGTATATAACCTGAACTACGAAAGCTGGCAAACCGTATACTTTCAGCGAAGCACAGTTATCGCCACAGAACTTTTGGCGGTTTACGCCCTTCAACTCCATATCGATTCCACCAGATTGGCTTCGAAACGAGCTGCCCAGGTTGCCGCGCTTTCGATCTTCCTGTCGCCTGGGTTGCTGATTATCGACCACATCCACTTTCAATACAATGGCTTCATGTACGGTATATTACTCTGGTCTCTAGTTCTTGCTAGGTGCAAATCCACACTCCTGCAAAGCGGTCTTATTTTTGCCGCACTTCTGTGCTTTAAGCACATTTACCTTTATCTTGCCCCGGCATACTTTGTGTTCCTATTGCGAACATACTGCCTTTCGGCAAAGTCAAGGGTCCACATCAAATTTTCGAACTGTATCAAGTTAGGATTGGGAGTAATCTCTATATTTACCGCAGCGTTTGGGCCATTTGCTGCTATGGGACAGATTCCGCAGCTTTTGAGCCGACTGTTCCCTTTCTCTCGAGGGCTCTGCCACGCCTACTGGGCTCCCAATGTGTGGGCACTCTACTCGCTGGCTGACCGCGTCTTAATTATTCGTTAGTGGACAAGCCCCAGATTTCCCGCAACCCTGGTTATTTAGACGTCATCTAATCACATCTACTCGATACAGTTGCTCCTAGATTAGATTTAGCAGTCAAGTCGGAAGCGCTGCAGAGTGTTACACGTGGGCTTGTTGGCGACACTGCCTTTGCGGTTTTGCCCGAAATATCGCCCAGAGTCTGCTTTGTTTCGACACTCATCTTTCAGATTCTACCTCTTCTGAAAATATTCTTTTCTTCCACGCTCCCTTCGTGGGAGGATTTTATTGGTGCCGTCACGCTTTGCGGGTACGCGTCTTTCCTCTTCGGATGGCATGTACACGAAAAAGCTATTCTGCTGGTTATCATTCCTTTTAGTCTCATTGCTCTACGGGACCGGCGGCACCTGGGTGCTTTCCGTCCATTGACGGTCGCAGGTCATGTGTCGCTATTCCCTTTGCTATTCACACCAGCAGAATTTCCTGTGAAGACAATTTATACTGTCTTCTGGTTAGTTCTGTTCTTGATGTCGTTTGACCGGTTGGCGCCAGCGTCAAATAAGCCAAGAGTCTTCTTGTTGGATCGTTTCAGCACGCTGTACATTGCGGTAAGCATTCCATTGATCGCTTACTCGTCATTGTTTCATCATATTATATTTGGTAAGAGTTATGAGTTTTTACCGCTCATGTTTACCAGCTCCTATGCAGCAATAGGAGTAGTCGGAAGTTGGGTCGGGTACATGGTAGTGTACTTTACGTCTTGAGTGAAAAGCGTCCTGTACAAGCTGCCACCGCAAGGTTCATAGACTTCGATGATACCCCATGATCTTGTGATCTCAGAAATCAGAATTTAGAGACCGCAACATATCTCCCTTCAATTTTCGAGACGTCATGCATCTAATGTGCCCCACCGCTGGATAAGCAGCAACCTTTAAAGTGTTTTTTGGCGTCTGGGTGATAATGGAGGGGCATTTGTCGCTCGAAACTCAACCAAAACGACGGTCCCCGACGGTCCCCGCTTTTCATTTTTTAGCGCCAGTTAACTTATTAGGCTGCATCAATTTAGGTGTAACTACGGAGTATGTGGGATTTGTGACAGAACGTTAACGTCGCCCACCCCACCACCGACCACACCTCTCAACTGACCACCTTTGGCGCGGAATAGCTGCATTAGATATCGTCAAATTAGTCGGCACAACGCGTTGAAAATAGTGATATTTGGTGTTTAGCTAGGAAGCTGCCACTCGTGGCAGAGGTCTTCAAAAGGAATAGCAGCAATCGCGTTTGCTGCTGCAATCTGCGCCGGAAGGCGCTGGCGGGCCTTTTCAACATCTTCAATATTCGCGAATTTTTTATTAGGGTTATGCTCGACCTTCTGCTTCTTCCTTGGTTTGTGAGCATCAACTTGGTGCCTAAGATCACGAATTTCCTGCTCTGCGCGTACTAGCTGGATGTTTTTATCGTCAATTCCCTTCCGGATCTTCCGAAATAATTGACGAGCTGTTGGGTCTATCTAACTAGGAGGAATAACTCGGTCAATTAGTTGCTGAATATGACTGCCGCGCTGAGGGGTCTTGAGAAGGTCTTCCTGCTGCTTTTCAGGGATTTAAGGCATTGCTTAAAGAGGCTTATCAGCAGATGCCAGTAATTTTGAGAGAAGAGGTCTCGCTACATTAACTAGCCAAAGTCCCGTAGCTTTCCACCCAGATAGGATTTTTTTTTTCGTGATTCTAGCTAGCTAGGCCTTATAATAATATTCAAGGAAGAGGATTTTTGTTACGATAAGAATCGTCGGATTAGTGGGTGGATTAGTCACGCTGCAAGTGGGACCCACAGTACCCCCTTTCTGTACGGAATAGCTAGACCAGAGACCTACATCTAATATCATCATCAATTATAACAATACCTTCACTTTGCTTGCAATTCCAGCGCGTAACAAGTGGTAGCAATTGGAGATTCGACGTGCCGCCTCCAATGCGCCTGGTCTAGCTTCTGCGCCTAGATCTACCAAATCGGCCTAAAAACCACCAAACCTAGCAGCTACAATCCTTACGAGCAATTCCCGCTACGATAACCCTTCCTCAATTGAAGACCTAGCTAGCAGCTGCGTTCCTGTCAGAACCGCTACTATCGTGGAATTCAATAGATGCTGTGTGTTTTCTAGCATCCTGTTAATCCGGCTGCATCAATATCTACAATCCCGTACGATTCCAGCGAGCCAATTCTAACCCGACCGTCATCGAATTCAATAGCTGCCGCGAGCATCCAAGCCGGCAGCTTCCTTCAATTCAACCCGACCGTCTGACCCGACCGTCATCGAATTCAATAGCTGCCGCGAGCATCCAAGCCGGCAGCTTCCTTTAATTCAACCTGACCGTTAATTTATTCCTTTAATTCTTAGGGCACTATGATTCCCCTAGACAGGCTTAACCAGCAAGAGCAGCGGCGCTTGCAGCAGCTCTATCGTCAAGATCAACAGCGCCGTACGTGTGGAATTTGCAAGCAAGCCTTTCCTTCAAGAAATCAGCTACATCAGCATCTCAAGAAATTATGCCCTGCTAGTAAGCTCTTGCAAAGGTACCAACAAGAATAATAGCGCCTAGAAGAGCAGTATCAGCAAGAACGTCAGCATCGTCAAGACCTAGAATATCAGCTCTAACAGGAATCTCAGCAACGTCAGCAACTAGAATATCAGCTCTAACAGGAATCCCAGCAACGTCAGCAGCTAGAATCCCAGCGCCAGCAGGCCCAGCAGGATTTCTAGCTACAAGGCCAGCGAATCCAGCAACAAGACTATCAGATTCAGTGCCAGCAGCAGCAGATTCAAGACCTTCAGAAAGAGGTCCATCAAGACTTCTTAATAGAGTTCCGTCAAGACCTTCAAAAGCAGCTTGCGCAGTATCAAAGTCAACCACCTAGCAGCTATTCCAGTCAGCCACCTAGCCAATTCAATCGTGACCGTCAATCTAGTCAGCCACCCTGCCAATCTATTCCTAGCTGGTATCAAATTCAATCGCCCGGCCAAGACATTCAGCAGCCTGCCCAATATCCTAGTCTAATGCCCGGCTAATTCCTTCGCTACCCACCTAGCCCGCTGCCCGGATAATTTTTTTCCCCTTACTATTCCTTCTAGATCACTAGGGACAGTGATTTCTTTTTTCGTGGTTGCCGGCATTTGTTACGATAAGAATCGTTGGATTAGTGGGTAGATTAGTCACGCTGCAAGTGGGACCCACAGGACCCCCTTTTCGTACAGAATACGGAGTAGCTAGACTAGAGACCTACATCTAACAACATCATTAATTATAACAATACCTTCACTCTGCTTGCAATTCCAGCACGTAACATAGGCTAATTTCATTAGATAACAAGCTATTTAGTAATGCTATAAAGTGCTACTTACGATATTAATCTATATTATTAGGGAACCATTGCTATTGTATGCTTTCTCCCTTAAAATAACTAGTAGGCTAAGGACCCTGCTATCTACGCTAATACACTTGGTAATTATAGTCTAAAATTGCCCTCTAGGGTGTTTCCTAATAATAATCTGTATTTATAAGTGCTTAAGAACTAGGCTATTACTGCCCTAGCCCTCTTAAACACTTACCTTATCTATATTATACTAATTTCGCGGTGGAATTAGCTTTAGAGCCTTTGCCTCGAGAAGCACAAAGAAGGTCTTTATTATATTAGCAGATACGCTATTAATACAGCAGGAATCCATTCGCTTGCCTTTCTTTGTTAATATTTCCGGGTAACGCCTTAAGAAGCCTATAACCCAATTTTTTCCGATAGGTTCAAGGTCTCCTCCCTTGACCAGAATGTGTGAGACAAAGCTGCGGAGCTATTGATGTGTGACAGGCACATTCAATGATACCTGGGCTTTAATCCACTTAACGAGGCTTTCTTTATCCTTCTGTGAGAGACGCTGCCGGCATTCATACGCATCTAATCGCGGTTGCGCGCCGTGTATCCTATCACGAATAGTTGTCCTTGGTATTCCATAGTGTTTCGAGGCTTTCCGGATGGATTGCCCACCTGCAACCATAGATATAGCATTTTGAAGGTCGCTTTCCGTGTAATCAGGCATTGCGAATCTAATGATATAATTATTATATTAATAGCAATATAATTGCACGAGAAATCGCGGTTGGAATGTGGGCTATTTCGCGTTGAAATGACTAAAAAAGGTGGTCGTTGAGAGGTGTGGTCGGTGGTGGGGTGGGCGACGTTAGTGGGATGTTCGGGGAGGGAAAAAAAAAATTGGAGGAGACACCAAATTCCGCATCAACCAACTTTTCAGACTTAGCATCTCGGGCACGAATTAAGTGATAGACTTTACCGTCGCTTTTTTGCGGCCAGCCAGGCTCTGATTGCGGACCATTCACAACTACTGGTTGAATTGCGAAGCTCCTCCGTTTGTTAGGACAGCTCAAATCTCCTCTGACTGAACGCCAAATTTATCGGCGACACGTCCCGCATACGATTATACCAATCCAAAAAATGGATAACCTTCGAGTGCTTCTTATCGGCAACGGCGGCCGTGAGCACGCTCTTGCATGGAAGTTAAGCCAGTCAGCTCGAGTTGAGACCATTTTTGCCGTACCGGGCAATGGCGGTACAGCAACATGTCCCAAGGTCACCAACGTCGCATCTGTTGCCGCGGAGAATTTTACGGATCTTGTACATTTTGCACAGACAAATAAAATCAACTTGGTCGTTCCTGGGCCCGAGGCTCCCTTGGTTGACGGTATAGAAGGTTTCTTCAAAAAGGCAGGCATTTCTTGCTTTGGACCTTCGAAGGAAGCAGCTCGATTAGAAGGCAGCAAGACCTACTCCAAGGACTTCATGAAAAAGTACAGTATCCCAACTGCGGCTTACGAGAACTTCTCGACATATGAAAAGGCCATCAGCTACGTTGAAAACGTCTCCCATGACGTTGTCATCAAGGCAACTGGTCTCGCAGCTGGCAAGGGTGTCATTCTTCCCCAGTCAAAGCAGGAGGCGAAGGATGCTCTCAAACAGATTATGGTCGACAGGGCATTTGGCTCTGCTGGTGACGAGGTGGTCATTGAAGAACTTCTTGTGGGCGATGAATTGAGCGTCCTCACATTTTGCGATGGCTATACCATCCGGTCGCTTCCCTTAGCTCAAGATCACAAACGCATTTTCGATGGGGATCAAGGTCCAAATACGGGGGGGATGGGCTGCTACGCACCAACGAACATCGCGACGAAAGACTTGACAGAAAGGATCGATAAAGAAATCCTCGAGCCTACAATATTGGGCATGCGGAGAGAGCAGCAACCTTTCCGTGGTGTGCTCTTTACCGGCCTGATGATTACCACCGCCGGACCAAAGGTCCTGGAATATAACGTCCGATTCGGCGATCCTGAGACACAGACTGTTCTACCACTTCTGTCCGCCGATACAGACCTAGCTGAAGTCATGCTTGCATGCGCTGAGGGATACTTGGATAATTGCCATCTCAAGATTGATCAGACGTTTAGCGCAACGGTCGTTGTTGCTGCTGGAGGCTACCCCGGATCATACGCCAAAGGTACTCCTATAACTGTTTTGTCGCCACCGGATGGCAGTACTATCTTCCACGCTGGAACGAAGCTTGACGGGCACAACCTCAAGTCTTCAGGCGGTCGCGTAATCGCCATCAACTCTGTGGGGGAGTCTCTGAGAGCTGCGGTAGATGCCTGCTACGCTGCACTTTCTGCTGGAGTTATTAACTTCGAGAGCATGTTCTTCCGGAAAGATATCGCATTCCGAGCGTTCCGAGCTCCCAACAAGAAAGCCATGACTTATGCCCAGGCTGGCGTGGATATCCAAGCTGGCAATGACTTTGTTGAGAAGATCAAGAAGGCGGTCGCAAGCACTAAAAGGCCTGGCGCTGATGCTGAAATTGGGGGATTTGGGGGCGAACTTGATCTTTCACAGTGCGGGTATCCCAATGCTCCTGTCCTTGTTGGAGCTATTGATGGAGTTGGTACGAAACTCATGATTGCACAGACCATGAAGAAACACGAAACCGTCGGCATTGATCTTGTCGCTATGAATGTGAATGATTTGATCGTTCAGGGCGCAACACCACTGATGTTCCTGGACTACTACGGCTGCAGCAAGCTTGATTTGGCATCAGCCGCCGCTTTTGTCGAAGGTGTGGCCGAGGGCTGTCGTCAGTCCGGATGTGCCCTAGTCGGTGGGGAGACGGCTGAGATGCCAGGGATGTATCAAGCCGAGGATTACGATGCTGCAGGATGCGCTGTCGGAGCTGTCACTACAGAGAGTAGACTGCCGCAAAAAGGTGCGATGGTGGAAGGGGACGTTCTCCTAGGTCTGGGATCTTCAGGCGTCCACTCCAACGGCTTTTCTTTAGTTAGAAGGATTATTCAGAGTGCTGGGTTGACCTACCACTCACAAGCGCCTTGGGACGCGACCAAGACCGTTGGTGAAGACCTGTTGAGCCCTACGCGCATCTACGTCAAGAGTCTTCTACCTGTACTCGGAGACATAAAAGGTTTGGCCCATATCACTGGTGGTGGTCTCATTGAAAATGTGCCCCGCATGCTGCCAGACACTTTGACTGCTGATATCATCTATGGCTCGTGGGATACTCCTCCCGTATTCCAATGGCTTAAGCAGGCTGGGAACGTTGATCCAACTGAAATGTGTCGCACTTTCAACTCTGGAATCGGCATGGTCATTGCGGTAGACGCATGCAAGGCTGATGCTGTGGCGCAAACACTGTCAGCATCTGAAAAGGTCTACAGGATTGGGCGGCTGGTTGGTCGTACTCCAGGACAGTCAGGCTGTGAGGTCCAGAAACTTGAATCATGGATATAAATTATCAAGCAAACTCTCATCCTACATTCTGAAAAGGGACTTGCATTCTGACGCGCCAGGATTATCTTCAGTCATACTCTAATTATCGTAAATACCACCGTTAAAACACACAAAGTTTCTACAAGGCAATGGCATTTCGCATGGCTATTGATGTTGCGAATGTGCTGCGACCTTTGTTCATGAGAATACTATTAGTAACTCTTGGTAGATTATTTTCGTGGTGGAATATTACTCTCGATATTCTACCTTAAAATCTGGGGTGCATATTTCGGGTGTAATATCGAGAATTTTTTGCTCTTTCATTACCCAAGTGCAACCAGTCCTAGGATAAATGACTACAGCCTGTTTCCATAAATTTCCAACCCCCAGAGTCGCGTTGCGGCACGCAAGCTGGGTTAGAAATTATCGGACCCCCACTACTCCGTATATCTACTTAATATGATCGGCGTTGCAGAGCAGTGATGGCTACACCGATGGCAGATGTCAGATTTCATTACAGAATACTTCAATGGTGATTTAAAAGTCTCTAAGGAATAATGTCTAGAGCATCAACAGTGATCCCCTTGCATACTGTCTCGGTAGGCCGGGTCAGTTAGAAATTCCCAAGCTAGAGGATTGGTTATGCGACTAGAAGCTAATTCGCGAGACTCACTATTGTAAATAAGCTCCGGCTGCGATTCGACAGCTCAGTTGCAATGAAACCTTTCCGGACATATAAATGACTTCCATGAATGAATCACAATAGCGCATCAAGCGAGCGAGTGCAGCGGCGGGAAAACCAGAGCCGTGAATCAAGAAGAGGGCTCGTAGAGATTGTAACTTCTGAGTTCGCACTCTCCTACGCAACAAGGCTGAAACAATTATTTGCTCTATAATTAAAATACTATCCCAAAAATACCGATATATGGGTCAGATATGGGTCAGATCGATCTGTGAGCGAAAGACGAACAAAACAAGCCCAAAAACGTAGGAGATACATTCAAGAGGCCGACTTGACGATTAGAATAAAATGGTTTGGATTGACGAATGGTTTCGTGGAGGACATTGCAAAGTGGCCGCTCGTGGCGAGGAGGGAGCGGAAGTAGACGGCGGCCGCGTGCCGGGGGTGCCACTGTTCCGAGCGATGTGAGTGGTCCGTTCGTGTGTCAGGTCGTCGGGTTGGTCATGGTAGTAGTCTTAACCATGCGCGCACAGGAACAAGAGGACATGGCCGGCCGTGACGTGTAAGGAGGAGGCCGTCCTTAAGAACAATGGAATGGAAACATAGGACCTGCCTGGCGAGCAATCGAAAGCAGGCAGTAAGCCTCTAGTTCTAAGACGCCAATCAATACTCGGTCTATAAACAAACAGATCCGCTTGCCAACTTCCAACATACGTGCAAACCTTGCTTCCTGCTCTTCAAATAATACTAGTAAATGGCCTCTAGACTGCAGGAACGTCTTTTTCGACGCAGAAAAAGCCTGCGCCGGCTAGCATCCCTTTATCCTGGGCTTGTTTACACATGGTGAGCGGGAGGTCCAACACTGCCCGTGTACACAACGAACCCCAATGCACATCGAGGTACCTCGTCGCGATGGATGCGCCTAGTCAGGAACCTTGTCCGTATCTGCGTGTTCGAGGTGATATACTCACTTGTACGCACCGTCACCGGGCTTGCCGCTCTTGCCCGTTTTCCGTAGTCTGAGCATCCTTGGCTCTCCCTCCTTGGGCTGTCAGCCAATTGCCTTGCGGAGCACTTGTCCTTTTTTGTCCTTTTTTGTCCTTTCTTGTCCTTTTCCTGGCTCTTTCCTGGCTCTTTCCTGGCTCTTTCCTGGCTCTTTCCTGGCTCTTTCCTGGCTCTTTCCTGGCTTTTTCCTGGCTCTTTCTCCTTCAAAGGTGATTCAATCCCCCAAGAATATACCAACAAACGGACTATTCCTCCTTCTACCCGCTCCCCACAGTTTTGCTGAACCCTGCTCCTCCTTGGTCCGTCCTGGCTCCATTCACCTCCCGCCTTGCCGGGGCTCACCTAATTCTTTTTCCCTTTCTCTACGTTGCACGTCAACAAGAGTCGCGCTTTTTTCCTCTTGCAACTTTTATCATTCTCTGGAACCATCGCACGCCGCCAACCCACCATCGCGCCGCGCCACGAATTCATTCCATCTTCTCAGCTCATGGGATTCGCTTCAACCCAGCATCTTTATTGGTTCACGTCCCGGAACTCGCGTGTAAGTCGTTAGAGGCGCCTCGACGTCACTGATCAACCACGCAAACAGAAACTCCACGCAAGCCTCTTTGACTTCTTGGCTCTGGCTGAGACCTGTACGCGCGCATCATTGTCTGCTTCATCTCTGCATGCAATGTTTTGTTTTATTCCACCCTTAATGTAATTCTATCAAGAAACACACATTTCTGATAGCTGTCTACTTAACTTCGATTCGTAACTGCTGCACCGGGCAAGGTTTTCCTTTTCCACTCCCAACATGGTAAATACCAGCCTTGATGCCTCCGGATCCTACGCATTGGTCTCAGAGCTGCTATTGCATACTAATACACTGTGACAGGTTCTCTTTAAGCGAAAGCCGGTGCGGTTCCTCCCATCTCCTGACATTGAAGACGAGAATGCCGAGGTACGTAGTTGGATCTGTGATCTTTCGAGCTTTTAAAGGAGTCTCGCAATGGCTTACACATGCAGGTGTGGCATATACCTCAAACGGGGGAGATATTTTCCACATACGAAGAATATCTAAGTCGGTAAGTTTGGTTCATGCTCTACTCCTGTGCATGCAAAAACAGCCGCGTCCGGGCACGGTAAGAAGTATTATGCACTAACTCGTCTTCTATTAGGATGGATTTCTATAAACAGGTACGTTGCATGTTCTGGGTTCTCTTTAACATAACCTGTCTCAAATGCTCACAAATACAACGCAGCGACGTTTCAATGATCAAATTACCGGTCACTCAGGCCTCACGTTCTTTGAGGCCTTCAATCGCGAGGTATGTTCCTACCCGGGCATTTATCTTGCAATTCCAAGTGGAAAACGTGCTGCTTACTATGTGTTGTGACGCACAGCTTACTGGTGGTCGCAAAGTGGAAGCCTCATTCCCAGAGGCTCTCAAGGGTCCTATCCTACGTAAAGTTCAGTTTCAGACTGTCTCCCGCTTAGATAACCTTGTCGACGTTATCTTTGATGAGTTTAGGCACGACTACTACCCAGGCGAAGAGGTCACGGTGACTGTGGACGGTGGGGATCGAATCCATGGCCTTGTGAGGGACAAGACCACGTTTGGGCCAAGAGTATTACCTGACGGTTCACGTGCCTTGCCAGTTACTCGTTACTTAGTCAACATCAAAGACACTGGCAAAGAAACGATGGTGACAGATGAGCACATATGTCGTGATCGCGGAGCATTCACCAAGGCAATGCTACGGTCGTTCATCAAGAAGACTGTTATCAGAGAGGCCTGGACAGGAGCGCCGTGGTTGGTGAAGCATGACTATGCTAACATGTATCACATTGATACCAGAGTTCCACCTCATCTTCGTTATGATACAAAGCTGCTCCAACGAAAGCAGCTTCAAGCTCAAAAGCGAGGGCTCGCGCCCGATCTGAACGGGCATCCAAATGCTGGCCCAATGCGTCTACCGGAACTGAAACCGGCAACAAAGAACCACAAGGGTAAGCATGGTTCAGCCGGTTCTAAGAGCCACAAATGGTCCACCGGTGTGTCCACGAATGGTGTCGACGCCTCGGAACAGCGGGAGCAGCAAGCACGCGATCCAACTCCTCTTCCGCCCCCTCCCCCCCCTCCACCAACCAAGTATCCCATCGAAGACTTATCTTTACCTCCTAAAGAAGGCAGTCTTCGCCCTCGTCTTAAATTCCTATCCCGCGACGTACCTGTAAAGGTCGAGCCCGAGCTCGATGAACCCCGGCCTAGCCACAAGATCAACATGACCACTGTCGGCGCAATTTTGGAGACATGGGACACGTTAAACGTTTACTGCGAAATATTTCAACTCGACTCCTTCACATTTGACGACTATGTCGAAACCATGATCGTTTCTTCAGAAGAAGTTCCGGTCCAATTATTTGCCGAGATTCACTGCGCAGTGCTGAAGATATTGGTCGACTCAGAAAAGGATGGTGGTAAAGTTCGCATAACATTACCAGAGCTGGAAGACGAAGAAAGTGATGAAGGAGATGATGAAGATGGCGAGGAGGAAAAGGACGAGGGTGAAGAAGAGGAGCAAACTCCCGAGCCAGAACAAAAGCCAAAGGGCCGTGCCACAAGGAGCAGCATTGCCAAGCTTGAAGCTGAAAGACTTGCTGCAGAAGCAGCCGCCGCAGAGGAGCAGGAAATTCGGGCAGAGCAGGAATCCCGCAACCGTGCCGAAGAATTGATGAGGGAGTTTGACTGGGTAGAGTACCTGCGAAAACGTGACTTTACCAATGGTGGCTGGGAACGAATTATTGTTGGCTTGCTTCATCAATTATCCAAGGATGACAGGTACAAAGAGACTTGTGAAGAGCTACTTCAAAAACTGGTACCTCATGACACAGAACCTACAAAGGAAGCTGTGCAGCAGAATTATGCTGGACTTGATGTCAACTCTCGAGTTGAGGCGCTGCAGATCATCTGCCTGTTAACCATGCAGACCAAGGCTGTCCGTGGATATATGGAAGATTGTAGCGAGACGATGACGAAGTACCGCAAAGACAGGATTGAGTGGCAAAGGCAGAAAAAGCAAGTGTAAGTTACAGAGGGAGAGAAGAATCCGATGTTATGTAACGGACGAGAAACTGACGTACCATGACTTCTCTCGCAGGATGGAGGAAGTTCGTCAACTTCACGAACAGCGCCGAGAACTTGTACCAGATCCGGACCCACCCGAAGATGCTGATTGTAGTGCTGTGAAGGATGAACAGGAAGTCAAGATAGCGGATTCCGATGAAACCCAAATCGATAAAGAGAATGGTGAACCAGGCAATGATGAGGCGGCAAGCCAACCAAAGGGCAAACGACGGGGTCGCGTGCCATCCGACAAGAAGAAGAAGAGGGAACTTGAAGCGGAAAAGGAAAAGGAGCGCAAGGCGAAGGAGAAGGAGAAGGAGAAGGAGAAGGAGACAGCTCAAGTTGAACCTGTCAAGTTGACAAATCAGCAACAGAAGCTGTACAACAAGATTCTGAAGGAGATTCAAAAGAAGGAGGACATTATAAAGGAATGCGAAGAGGAGGTGGCTATCATCGAAAACGATTTACGCGAGGCCGACTGCCCTCGGACGCGAGTTTTAGGCAAAGATCGGTTTTGGAACCGATACTACTGGTTTGAAAGAAACGGAATGCCTTATGGGGGCTTGCCAACAAGTTCAACAGCGTCCGCTGAATATGCCAACGGGTGTATTTGGGTTCAAGGACCTGACGATATGGAGCGCGAGGGCTATATCGACGGCCCTGAAGACCTACAACATGATTACAAAGCCAAGTTTCACATGACGGTTTCTGAGCGCAAGGCGAAAGAAGAAAACGGAACCAGCGTTTTCACCGCCAGACAGTGGGGCTACATCTCGGAACCTGAGGACCTGACGGCGTTGATCAAGTGGCTGGACCCTCGAGGATTCAATGAGTTGAAGTTGCGTAAGGAGCTTATCAATTACAAGGACAGAATCGTCAAACATATGGAAAACCGTAAAGCATATCTAAACAACAGCAAAGAGGATGCTAATAAGAAGGACGAGCATATAATGAAGCGAAGCAGCTCTCGTATCCGGGAGAAGACCCCAGAGCCACCTAGCTATCGTTGTCTGCGGTGGGAGAACACGATGGCTCTTGAAGAACTTGGCCATTTGCATTCTGAACCTCCACCGCCGCCCAGAGTTAGAAAGCAGACGAAGAAACGGGAAGCACAGTCAGAGGCGACAGGTCGCGGCGCGCCAAAAACACGGCGACGTGGGTAGCTGTGTGAGAAAGGGAGGGATGACAAAAGGTTCTTTGTAGCAAAACAGAATATTCAACTTTGGGCATATGGAGCATTGACTAGCCAGCGGTCATTTGTCCTGCGTGACAGGGAGCGCCGGGACACAAAACACGGCGTTGAGGGTCATGACTTTGTTTTTATGATGGCAGTAGTGGTAGTGGTAGTGGTAGTGGTAGTAGCAGTAGTAGTAGTAGATATGGTAGCATCAGGCGGGCTAGCGGTGTTGTCTTGCTTTGGAGATGAGGTCCTACTTCATGGTTGGGCTGAGATTTCATTTGGTTGCATGCATACTTGGTTAAGTGGTGGTATCAAGAACATAGACATTCCACAGAAGTTTTGCAGGGCTGGATATTAACTAATTAATGCGTCAAAGAGAATTGAGGAACCAGAAATAAAGTCGCAATGATGTAGTAGATACATGTCGTTTTGGGATGGGCTGTAAATAGCTACCCGTCTAATCGGGATGAAGCATTGTGGTACGTCATCATTGCAAACCTTGAGGCGCAGAAAAATCATCAATCAACTATCTGGCTTTTCCTTCCTTTTCCTGGCAGGACTGGTACATACGGTCTTCGACTTTACAAGACAAATGAGACTGATGGTGAGGGTGATGGCGTGATAATGCTATTGCATGTTCCACAGCGTACAGCGCCGGCAGCCTAGGCCAGATTAGTTAGCAACCAGGAAATAGTCAGAAAGACCTCCGAGCGATTTTAATGTGATGGTAATGTACTCCGAGTAGGAGTGGGTATGGATCTGGGTATGGACGGGTGGGGTGGACGGGCCCGGCATTGTTAGCACCCGAGGTGCAAGCCGGATGAAGCCGACGAGTATTGGGTGCAAATGTGCCCGTGTTGTTCTGTACGGAGGGTTGTGCTGTATTATATTTTTGTACTCCGTAGTTACATTAACGATGGAGTCCCCCGATGATATAAGGCAGGGGAGGGATTTGAGAGAGTACGGAGTAACTACGCGGGATACAGAGTGTGGGCAATGAATCGGTTGTGGGTATCTCTCCGATGTCGTCATAGTTCATGGAAGCATCATTCACCAGCATTAGGGTATTACAACGCCAAGCTGTTTGTTGCGCCGACGGAGCGACCACTTTGTACTAACTATTTGTTATTACACTGGTCCGTACTCTGCTCATGACCGTTCACTACTATCTACTCCGTATCATTGCAAGCACTCAGATGTCAAGCATTTCAACGGAGTACTTAGTACCCAAACGTGTCGTGCATAGTGGCAGCCCTGGGCCGAGGCTCTAGAAGTCTCAGTTGTACCGGTTGACGCGCTAGTGAGATGCAATCCATTAACGGATGGAAAGAATTGTGGATGCTGAGTGCAAACTCTCTTGACCGTTGAGGCGAGCTGTGGCGAGCTGTGGCGCGTTGTGGCAAGTACTTAAGAGACCAAGCTCCTGTCCATGCTGTGTGTTCGCCCGTCGCTGAATTGAAACTGTCCTTCCTAAGAAACTTGCTCCTGCATTTTACGGTACGGAAGAGTATCGAATCATACGGATTAACTATACCATTTGATTCACGAGGACAACCATTCCTCCCGCCTTTGCCACAATGCCTGCCTCGGAACACCCCAAAATCAAGCTGTACTGGTAGGTTGTTTTCTTGTTCTTCCCTTCTTCTAGTCCCTTTTTATAGTTTCTGTTGAGGTGGTTCTTTAATGCGCACAGTTCTGAAGAAGGAAACACCGCATGAACGCATGATGACAGTGTCTCTCTTTCCCACACAATTATATCCATATACAGAGAGACGAAAGTAGAAGAGGAGAGACAACCGATTTCTAACTCGATCATCATTAACAGGCTCAGCCAGTCCCGCTCCCAGCGAATCATCTGGCTTCTTGAGGAACTCAAAGTCCCTTACGAACTCGAAGTGTTCCACCGTGATGAAAATACTCTTATGGCTCCTCGCGAACTTGAGAAAGTTCATGCACTCGGCAAATCACCCATCATCTCTATCACGCCTACTGGCAAGGACGCGAAGCCGATCATTCTAGCCGAAAGTGGCTTTATAGCGCAATACCTCTTGGATCATACTTCCGAAGGGCAGAACCTGATGCCCAAGAAGTGGCAGGATGGAAAGGAGAATACTATTGCCGGTGAGACAGAAGATTGGTTGAGGTATGCATACTATATGCACTATGCGGAGGGCAGCTTGATGCCATATCTGGTGTTCGCTTTGGTAATCTCGCGTAAGTTGTTTTTGTTTTGTTTTTTTGGTCTTGCTTTTGCCGCTGGCTTTGGTGCTCGACGACCAGTTCTACAGCTGCTCCATATCTTAGTTTCTTTCTGACTGGAATAATACTAGGTCTTAAATCACCCCAAGTCCCCTTCCTCATCCGCCCAATCACTTCCATCATCGCCAACCGTATTATTGGCATGTTCTTGTATCCCAACGTCAAGAAGCATCTGTCTTTCATCAATGACCAGCTCGCCAGTTCAACTGGCAAGTACCTTTGTGGGAAGACTCTTTGCGCTGCCGACATTCTCATGAGTTTTCCTCTGATCGCTGGTGACGGGAGGTTCAATGAGCTTGGTTCTTGGAAGGACGGGTCATGGCGGAGTGAGTTCCCCAAGGTGTGGGAGTATGTGCAACTTCTGCTGGCCGAACCAGGTTACAAGAAGAGTGTGGCAAAAGTTGAAGAAATTGATGGGAAATTTGAGGCTTCTTTGTAAGGGTGTGGCGATACGAACGACAAATGTATTGAGGTGTGGCTTTGTTGATTTTTTAACAATATAAACGAGACTTGGAATAAATGGGCAAAGTGTTCGGTAACCGCACGCGGATGGACAGCGATGAGGCCCGCCATGAATACACGAAAATAACTATGTATTGATAATTGGAGCTGTCTTCACGGAGAAATGGATAGTTGGCACCCACCATTTCAATGGACTTTTAGAATCAATGTCATTAGAAATTGTGTGGGAAATAGCGATAAAAATATTACTTGCGGTGTGTCAATTTCATAATTGCACTGAAGCTCTGATGTAGAAGCTCAAACTCCAGGGCGTTGCACGCTCTGTGATTGGTCCAACGGACCACACATCCCTGAAATGTCACCAATCACTTCACCCCAGAAAAAAGCTGTCGATGAAGGGAGCTATCGTCAACACCTTGCTGTCGGACTTTTAGCCCGGCGCGCCGTCATATTCAAGCTTGCGCCATGTATGCCTCTAGAGGCGTCTGCTGGAGGTGTGCTCCGCGTATGCATCTAGCTGTTCCTCCTACTTACAAACGTGAGGCCATAGCATGGTTCTCATCTGCGCCTACAGACGCTGCTTCTGTCGAGACAGCGGCGTCTTCCAACTCGGCATACCAGTCCTCTAGGAAATCAGTCCTTGAGAATGACGCCGATACCCGCAGACGGCCATCTCTCTCTCTTAAACAGGTCATTCCGCCCTCTTTCGAGAAGCAATCCAGGGCCAATTTGGATTCGTCCTCCGCTGTCGCACTGTTCAACGATGTTGTTCGACGATCGGGAACAACTGGTTCTCCAGGGCCAATCGCCGCGTCTCAGCCCGCCACTGAATCACGTCCTGGTCAGTCTCAGCCCATTGCTGCAACTGCTCTAGGCGAATGGGAAATTGCCGCCAGGATGAAGGAGATTTCGGAAAAGCCTGTCGAGCCTACGGAGAGGTTGCGTCTCTTCCAGAACGACATATGGCCACACGTCAAGGAGCTTCGGGGCCAGATTCCCAAGCACTTGTATATGTCGACCACGAAATTTCTAGCAGAAACCTGTGATGCGGTCGCCGAGCAAGGTCTGACTCGTACTGGCGTGGCTCTTTCGAAAATGTGCGCCACGATAGGGAAGTGGGACCTTGATGTGAGGAATCAGCTCGTCTTGAGTCTGTGCCATACTTTGATCAGTAGGAAGCATTCGTCGTCGGGGAGAAACGCGATACTAGAGGAGCTTGTGGAGTTGTGGAAGCATGTGTCGCAACTGAGACGGAGGAGCCAAGCACAGAATCATCACGGCTTGCACTTTGTATTGCCAGCAGTGGATGAGGTCATCAAGGATATGTCTTCAACCTCTTCAAAGAGGAAGAGCTCTTCAGAGCGAGACACAATCAATATGTCGGCAACGACGAGGGCGTTGACGAGTATTTTTATTCAATTTCGAGTGGAACAGTCTCGTGAACTCATTCCCGGCCTCCTGGCAACCATGGCAGTGCTGTCCGATCCTCGTTTAGCCAGAGATGGTTCGCAAATCAAAGCAGCGCCACTGTTGAACCTGGTTTGTGCTGCCTTGGAACAGCAGCCCGCCGACGAGGGGTATGTCCGCAACGCGTTTGCGAGCAAGATCCGATTCCCTCCCTCAAAGCTATCAGAGCTTCAAGCGTACATAGTGGCTCAATGGCCACAAGCCGTAGATATGGTCCTCGGGAAAGATGCAGCGTGGCGCCAAGGCCACGCTTCATCTCATAGCAAGGGCCCATCTCATGCATCGAGCGCGAGTTCTGGCATCTTCATCTTCCACAAACAACTCCGTGCTGCGTATCGATCTCGCAACACTGGCGCCATTGTCTCCATCTGGCAGGACCTGGTGGCCCGTTTAGCCCATAATGCCGATCTCGGTCGTCAAATGCACGAGGACCCTGAGTTTCTCGACTTCTGGATCTTTGTTTGGTGTGCCGTTAGACGGCCTAACAAGCTGCAAGAGACTCTGGCCGTTATGCAGCAAGTCAGCGTCCAGCCCACGGTTCGAACATACACCAGCATGATGCACGGGTGGAAGATATGCAAGGATTCGGAACGCATTGAGGCACTCTGGCATAAAATGGTTGGATCAGGCTTGAAACTCGATGCTATCATCTGGACTGAACGCATCTCCGGTCTCATTGAGGCCGGTAGACCGCAAGCAGGCATCCAAGCGCTCGCCGAGATGCAAGCCATTTGGAAGAAGGCGGTGGCCGCCAAAGGCACCCCCGAAGCTGCAGCATCCGTGGCCGTTCAGCCCACCATTGAGGTCGTCAACGCCGCCTTCAAGGGCCTCATTGGGCTTGACCGCCACGCAGCCAATGAAGTTCTCGCTTGGGGAGGTCGCGAAGGCATCGAGCCCAACATCCGAACATTCAACATCCTCCTAAGAGAATCCTTCCGCTCTTCCAACTCGCCCGAAGATGTCAAGTCTCTATTGATGGCCATGAAAGCACGGGGCATAGAACCAGACGCCGCCACCTTTACCATCATACTAGAGGAGCTTCTCGGCGGCATGCAAAATGCCTCCGCCACTGAACAGGTCCAGGTCGTGGAGCAGATTCTCAGGGATATCGAAGCTGCCGGTTTGCGGGCCAATCTCGAAACGTACGGCAAAATGCTCTACGCGGTGGCATCGCTTGCGAACGGCGGCGCAGATGAGGCCATTGCCGCCGTGCAGCAACATATGCGTGCTGTCGGACTCTCTGCTACACCTCACATGGTTACGATTCTCATCGAGCGCGCACTTTCGCGGTACCCATTGCCTCCTGATGCCGGTGCAACCATACGATCCCTCCTGCGGGAACACAGGCTTTTCAACGTTAGCCAGGGCGATCAAACACTCTGGGAGCGTGTCATGAGCGCTCACGCCGTCACGGGAGATGTCATCTCTGCAATTGGCGTGTTTGGCCAACTTGCCCGTGCGGGAAGACCAGTGACATCGCTACCGTGTCTGACGGACCTATTGAAAGCGCTTTTGGTAGACAAAGGTGATGCAAAGGCGGTACAGGATGCAAAGGAAGTGGTGCATATTGTGCTAAACCATAAGCTAAAGAAAGCAGCCGCCGAGGGTGAGTTGTCTCTGGGACGAGATGGTCGGTATTGGCGACACCATTTTTGGTTCCTGGCCCGAGAGAATAGCTTGATTAATTGGGGAGACGTGCCACCTGAGTTGGAGAGTAAATTGCGTGGACAATGATGATACGTTCACTGCCGAAACAAAAGGTCAGGAGTTCGGAATTTGAACGGAGGGGAACGATAAGGAGGAGTGGTGGTGTTGTAGTGCAAAAGTTCCTAAGAGGAAAGTGGCATCAGGCACATCACGGGAGTTTAGTTTGTGGCCGCTTTATTCGGACGTATATTAGAAGTAATTAGCATAGATAGATTGATTTTGCAACACAACCCACCAAATATCATTTCAACCGCCCCCATCACCCCATTAGTCCTGAGTACCTTGATTGCACCAAAACGCCAGTTCTCCATTTCTCTGGTTCATCACGTATTCTGGCAAAGAAAAAACCGCCGAACTGGGCCAGGCAGGTCACGATTCGTTCGCAGCGTCTTCCACACCATTGCCTCCGGGCCTTCCTTCTGTGCCTGATCCCAAAAGCGAGGCTACCGTCTCCAAGTTCTCTACTTCACCCTTCGTCAGAGATGGCCCTCCGCCCTGCCACTCTCCACCGCGTACCTCGCCATGAGGGCCGAGCTCCAAACCGCCTGAGCGTTCAAGGTACTTGCGCGATGCGCTTTCAACATACTCTGCTCTTTCACGCCGCCATGGCTTGTTTTTCTCTTTGGCATTGTCGCTCTCAGGAGTAGTCTCAGAAGTCCCCAGCTCGGGAAGCAGGGCTCTTAGAGACAATGACAACGCCCGCAGAGACTGCAATTGGGACAGAGTGAATTCTGCTGTCGTAGTGATCGGTTTGTCTGTTCCGCCTTGTTCCAAATTTCCCTTATCACGCAGAAACTTCAATGCCTTCCCTTGCCCCTCATCCGCCGTCGCCGCTTCAGGCTCCTGCTTGATTAGACGGCGCTCGTCGGGAGCCTCCGGTGAGCCCAAAACACCCTGCAGCTTATTTAGAAGCGCCTCATTTCGTGCTCTTTCGGCCTCCAAAGCCACATGCAGCTTCTGGCTGGCATGGAGCCGCCGTCTGAATTGATTTATACTCCCCATCGTAGCAATGTTAGTGTGATTTGACAAGTCCAAGCCCTCATAATGAGATAGCCGTATGAATGGTTGTGTTTTCTTTTCAATGGTCAAAATATTTCGCATTATGTATAGTTCAAAAATATCAAAGTTCTTATCAATGGCAGCATTAAGCAGAGTTTCCATTTGATGAGTACCGTTTTCTATTTCGAGTTTCGCCACCTCCTCGGCCGATTTCGCGTCATCGCCATCATCTTTCGACTTGGACGGTTTAAATCCAAGATTCTGAGGGGCAATAGAGAGGAGAAGGCGTTCAACTGAGTCCAGGGCGCGGTCAGCGAGGACGTTGACGGTGTTGATGATGTCGTCTAGGAGGGACTAGAGGTCGTTGGAGTTTGCGCGTTAGTAAACATGAACCATCTTATAGTTTTTTGGTTTTTTTTTTTTTGTAAAAAATTGGGGTAAGACCATGTCTTCTTAGATATCTCCTCTTTGGTATTCAAACTTGACCACTTACCACCGGCGGATAACTGAAATGCTCGGTGAGAAGCTCATAGTCAGATCCGTTAGGAGCAGCCATGGTGAATCTGTAATAAAGACGGTGGACACGCGACCCAACGCGTTTCGCGCCTTGGACACGCAGTAGACAGAGAAGTCAAATCAAATGGTTTGCGGTGGTGAATATATAAGTTGAGTCTTTGCGACATTCTTCAGGTCACATAAGAGCCCGGTTTAAGATGGTCGCAATGGGTTGAACGTCATTGCATTCTCGTTCAGCAAGCTCCTTCACGTCCTACCTTTGAATTGCACCCTTAAAATGCAGGTCGTAATTGCCCCACGCTGCTTGACAACGGTTTACGTCACCCCACGTCCCCCTTGTCCCTTCGCACTTGTGACACCAATTGATCGAGCTGCTTCTTCCATAATTGTTTAACACATTCCCTCGCACCACCACCGTACCGGCTTCCGGGCATCTCCCCAGCTGCAAATTCTCTCTTAGTTTCACAATAAATTGAGCCAAGAAACCGAGAGGCCTTGAAATTCCAATGCCCAATACAGCGCCACTTGTGCGTAATCCGTCTCCATGTCCGGGCTCAAGGATAAGGTGAAGAATCGGTTGCCGGAGAAGTCAACTACAGGTCTCTCAATCAGAGGCAAGGCCGTACGTACCGTAACGGCTTTCTTATTTCATCATTCCTTCAAACTATGTTTCTCAAAAGGGCCATGCGAGTCAATTGCTATTGTTAACAGTGCTTTCAGTCTGGTCTCATGGGTCGCAATAAAGATTCCTCTTCAGACTCCTCAGGTTATGTCGCCCGTCCACTCTCAGATCTTAAAGATCCGGCTTCTTTCGCCCCGCCGCCCAAGCGGACTGGCTCTGGTCTAGCACCGCCACCTCCTCCCGTATCAGAGAAGCGACAGGTAATTACTAGTCCTTCGAAGTATATGGATCCCCGAGCAGACCATGCAGAGCTGCTCCCGAGATACGCCGGTGTGCAAGCTATCAAGGCGGCTCCAGCGATGAGTAGGTCTCAAAACGCGGAGGCACAGACTTCTAAACCATATCGTGTGGATACTACTCGACTATCAACACAAAATCTACCCGAACCGCCGGCTAGGAGAGACGGCGCTGACGGAAGAAGTCCACCTCCTTACAATGAAGCGACACGGACTGCACCAAATCCAAAGGGTCTTCCACCTAACCTACCCCCTAGATTACCGCCAAGAAACGCTTCTAATTCGCCAATAGAAGACGAGAAGAGTGTCTCCGCAGGAGATGCCAGAAATGGCATGCTGAATGACGGTGCTGTCAATAGACTTGGCGCCGCAGGCGTCTTTGTGCCAGGTTTGAGTATTGGCCGCATAGGAGCAGCAAGCACAAGCTCCTCGAGCCTACCTCCGCACGCGCAGCCTTCGACCGGATCTGGGTCAAAATTTGGAGCGCAAGTAAATGAGCTTCAAGGTAGATTCTCTAAAATGGGCACTCCATCGACCGCTTCTTCAGCTCCAGAGCCGCCCTCTGAAGGTACGACTTGGGCGCAAAAACAAGCAGCTCTCAGGACAGCATCCGGTTTCCACAAGGATCCATCGTCTGTTTCGCTTTCCGACGCCAAAACCGCTGCTAGTACTGCCAACAATTTTCGACAGCGTCACAGGGACCAAATTACTTCAGGCGTCACCACCGCTAGTAACATGAATCAGAAATACGGGGTTATGGATAAGGTAAGCGCCCTCACGAGCTCACAGGGTTCACAGTCGCCATCATCCCCACCACCATTGCCAGGACGAGGCCGGCCACATTTAGGTGCCACGTCCGATACTAAACCCGCAGTATCAGACGCGTCAGGTAAGAAGAAGCCACCGCCTCTTCCTCCCAAAAGGAAACCAGGACTTGCTGCCAATCCTCTTGCCCCAGGTGGAGATGTGCCACCACCCATTCCCATGTCTACAAGACCAGCGTTTTGAGAGGTTCATCTTCATTCAGATGCTTTCTCATTATTATTCGTTGGCATGTGCAAGACTAAACATGGGCATTCTTTCTGGAAATTTGTCTACTACACATACATCAAGCCTGGTTATAGATTCGAGAGTTGCCAAAGAAACATCTCGATAATTTTATAAAAAGAACCAGTTTGGAAAGCCAAAGGGCGATTTTTCATCTTTATTGGGTTCTTATTCCTGTTCAATATGGCGATGTATGCTAGACACTATAAAAGCGAATTACACTAGCTTTTTGTTTTTCTAAATCAAGGCCTTCATACATCAGATCCTCCCATGTAGATTGTTATCGGATTCAAATCGTCTAAACCTTCATCTCGCTGAGGCCATGCTTCCAGACGATGACATAAGGAGTAGTACCGTCTTCACGGTAGTTGAGGAGGACGATACTAAGTGTAAATATTAGTATCTTGAGCCCATAGAGGTGAATTTGAATAACTTCGGGGCAGTTTAAGAACGGCTTCCTGGGAAGTAAAAAGACGTACAGGCCATCGGGGTTCATGGACTCGCCAGTGTAGAACTCGAAGTCCTTGAAGTTGGGCAGAAGCTTCTCCTTGACGTAACCCTGAGCACCCTTCTCAAATGCGGTGATGTCCTCAGTAGAGGCACCTCGCCCCTGCATAGCAGACTTGACGGCCTTCATGTAACCTGAAGCATTGATATATGTTAGCGACTTATGCAGTGTTACTATGCATCTAGTCGAGGACAAGACGTCTACGCTGTTTCAATTTATGCACATACCTTTCAGGTAAGTGAGATAACTCTTCTTGTCAAAAGAGGTGGACTGGAGACGGAAAGAGTGGACGATGTTGTTGACCTTGACGGCCGCATCTTCAACACCCTCGTCGGCCTCCTCAGCGGAAGCGTTGGCACCAGTGTCTGTAGAATGAACTTGTCAGCATGGAGTATACTGAATACCATTGTGCAAATTAACCATGAGAGGAAAACGCCACTACTAGCGACGAAGCTGAGTAATAGGTATATGATATATTCACCATCACTTAATGGTAGCGCATCATTATCCCGTAAACCCAGTCCGGCGCTGAGCGCGACATTTGCTCTGTGGTCGTCATCGCGATTGCGCAGTGGTGGTTGTACGGTAGCACCGATGCCAACGGCAAAATGGTCTCAACATACCAACATTGACAGCCTGCTCCGTAATCATAGCACAGTCCGCCTCGTATACAATGCCGTCGACCTCCTTTAGGGGATATGAGTCGGAGAGAACCTCATCACCAGTGAGAACGTCCTATCGAAATTGAGTTAGCAACTGGGTTGCGCATGGATCCAATGTCGATGTTAGAGAGATTGGCCAGGTAGTAAAATCAGAATGCGTTTGACACTCAACGACGAGCCGAGAGAGAGATTATGAGTTTGGTTACATGATGACTTGCCTTGTAAATAATCATGATGACGGTTTGGACTCGAGTTCTTGGCAATTATGGGAGACTGGATGAGAAGGCAGGAGGGTATTGAGAAGGGAAAAGTAAAAACAAATCGAAGTGGGGATGGTGCAGAAATGTGAATGGAAAATGGCCAAGACGAGGGGCTCGAAACAGACCCCTCCTCTTCTGTGGCTCCTCCTCTGGTAGTGCCAGGGCCATTCTTGCCTGCACGCGCTGAAAGTGGAAGAGAAAAAAATGACCCCACCACATTCTACCCCTCCCCGCACGCCAGACGCTCAAATGTTCAGGTCTTTGATACAGAATTCAAACCTCCATTACCTGGGGCTGCTCGAAAACATGACGGGAAGCGACAAAGATGAGCGCGTCAGCTGCACCATCGGCGCTGAGTTGAGCATCGAAACAAGAGGGCACCCATCATTTGGCAGGTTCCGAACCACTAAAATATCTTGATGGGACATGATCTTTCATATGTAGGCAGCAGGACAGCATCGCTGATACATTTATATATGAAGATGTCGACAAGGACGTCCGTTCGCAGAGTGCCCTGGTCAAAGGGTGTGTTGAGTAATAGGTGTTTGTTGCATGAAATTCGCAAATGTGTCCCGCAAATTTTGAGAAAATGGGCCGCCGAGCCGACCCGTCAATATAACAAGAGAACACTAGAAACCCGGATACCGTCCTTTAAAAGAAGGATCCTGAGTGCTCTCGAATGAGATGACGCACGGATGAATAGTTCTGTAGGGTAGTCTAATTTGGCGAGGATTGCATCACTGATGCTTTGAGTCTCACCGATTGCTGGGACAACCCAGGCGGCCAGAAATGCACACAAGGCTGGCAAGACCACACCAAAGTTAAACGAAGGGCTGTCTCATACTCCATAGATGATACGGCTATTCCTGCGGAAGACGCCTATGACTTAAGTAAAGCACTTGTACGGAGTAGCATCTGGTAAAAAGGAATTTGCATAATCCCATGTGCCGTAGGGCTCCACAATAGTTCAGAGCTGCACCGAAACAAACTTATTTCGGAGTACGAGCTCAAGTCTTTAGCTACTTCATTATAGCCGAGTAGTAGGTGCAACCTGTGGTGGTACTAGCTGCAGCAATAGCATAGCTGTACGGAGTACTCCGTACTATAGCCCGTTTATGACAACTTCATAGGAACCCTTAGCATTCCCAGCAATTTCCCTCCACATAAATAGCACGAGTGCAAGCGAAGATCTCAGCGACCGTGAACAGAACTCTCTGAGTCCTAGCCAACCGGACCCAATACGAACTCGCGGGCTGACAATAGCATGCATATTGTAGACTGTGATGTGCCATATCTGGTGCGGGTCACGTATACCGGGCCTTCAAGGCTTTACGCGTTGAGCGGTGCTCACGACATGACGGCTAGCTTGACTCGGTGGCCTGCCCAAATATCCTCCCTACATAAATAAGTATGGAAGTGGTAGCTAGCATAAGACCCGTTTCTATATTAAAGATTATGCGCACTTCACAGTGTGGAAAGGACAAGCACCACGTCCATATTCCACGCGGGATGGCGCGGGATTCACAGGAAATGCGACGGGCAACAGTATACGGACAAAATTGGATGCAACTGGCTATCCGAATGAGCTGATAATTCGAATAAACGTCTGACGTCGGAGATTCTGACAACCGAGATTGATTAGGAAGGGCATGGACGGGCGGGTACTCCGTACTCCGCATTCGTTACTAAGGACAAACTACGGATTAAGAGAGTGACAAAGAGAAGTCGCATGCAATTGACGAGGATGAACAGTATTACTGTTATAACGCGCAGAATACAGTTCATGCTGGGACACACCAAACGAAGAAAAGAGTATGATCCTGCAAATCAATGACATATTTGACTGCCCGTTTACGGAACACCCATTTTGCCGTCCCCATCAACTGTCTCGCCACCAGCCCACCTGCACTTGTGCCAGTGTGGCATGGCACGTTCAAGTCTAGCGCCTAGGGGGACCTGTCCCTCGCAAATATCCGAGCCTCCGACTCTCCCGCGCCGCGACGCCATGCTTTTTTGCCGTCCGCGTTCTTCTGAACTACACTTCGAATTCTACATCCTCATCATCTGCTTTGGCCCTCGCTCCTTGTCTCTACTTTTCTTTCTCTCTACCCAAGCTCACAATTGCTCATGTACCTGGCGCTCACCGGATTAAAAGCACATTAACCAGCCGTACAGAGCACCCCTAGTCGGCACACTCCACTCCATTCTGATTAGCTTTTCCAGTCCCTAAGTTTCGCGAGTGTTGACACTCCCTTACTTTCACCTACAAGGTATAATCTCCGCTGCCGGAGTCGCGACAGTACACCACAGGATCATCGTGCCAGAGAGCCTCTCGATAAAAACAAGTTCGACGTAGCTCGGGGGAGCAAAGACTACCATATCATGGGGAACAATACCAACCGGCCATCATCACTATTCGCAATGGGAAACAATACTCTCTTCGACTCGACTCTGCCGCCGCTACCATCCTATACTCTTGAGCATAGGGGCGATTTCTTTGCGTGGATCTCCGACTTCTGGTTGTCCCTCGTCCTGCCTGTAGTCGTCTACTGGGTCATGTCGCTATTCTTCCACATCATCGACACCCTCGATATCTTCCCACAATACCGCCTTCACACACCCGCAGAAATTTTGCGACGAAACCACGCTTCTCGTTATGAAGTAGCTCGGGACGTCGTCATCCAACAGATCATTCAGGTCGCCACCGGCGCTTTTCTGACATTGACTGAGCCCCCTGAGGTGATCGGAAAAGCCGAGTACGATATTGCGGTCTGGGCTACAAGACTTCGACTTTCGCAGCGCGCACTACCAGCTCTACTAAGTCTCCTCGGAGTCAACGCTACAGCCATTTCCAAGAACATGTCCGCGACGCATCCTTTGTTGGCCGGTGCTATCGCAGGAGGCTACTACCCTTTCCTTTCTGCTGCCGAGTCTGCTGGACCTTCGTTTGCTCCTTGGGAGTTGACGGTTGCCATGGCTATCTATCATGTTCTCATCCCTGGCCTTCAATTCTTCGTGGCAGTCTTCTTTCTCGATTCATGGCAGTACTTTCTTCATCGGTTGATGCACATGAATCGATGGATGTACAGTGAGTTTTGTGACCCACCCAAAGATGTCAGGAACAACAGTTTAACTTGGCGGCTTCCACAGCCACGTTCCACTCCAGGCACCACAGACTTTACGTTCCTTACGCTTACGGCGCTTTATACAATCACCCACTGGAGGGCTTCTTGTTGGACACGCTCGGTGCTGGCATTGCGTTCAAGCTCACAGGGATGACGGTCAGACAAGGTACCTGCTTTTTCGCCTGCTCAACAATTAAAACTGTTGATGATCACTGCGGCTACGCATTTCCTTGGGATCCTCTGCAGCTCATCACCTCTAATAATGCCGCCTATCACGATATCCACCACCAAACGTGGGGTATCAAGACCAACTTCTCGCAGCCATTCTTCACCTTTTGGGATTCTATCCTCGGCACTAAATATAAGGGCCCTCGAACCGACAGACTCGCTGACAAGAAGAGGACGGAGAAAGAAAAATAAGGCGGCGCCATGACGCCGCTGTGCTGTAAAAGAGTCTTTGCTTTACCTTGCCACGGCATGTTCAATCAATACTTGCTCTGGGAGCTTCATACGCATATGAGTTATTCATCTCTTCTCTATTGTACTCTTCACGGACTCTACGAAATTTTGAGGAGTGGACTTCTTGGATGATGACGCAAGCACAACAGCCGCATACTACTTTAATGTTCTTTCTCATCTCTCTTCTGGTAAGAAGCTGTTCTCATGAGCGACCCGAAGCTTTTACTACTTTAATGCTCCATGCATGAGTGGATGATACTAGGCTAGACGAGATAAACCAACCTTTCTGTACATCATTTTTGAACTCATTAAATATTGCCAGCATAGAAGGACGGAGCTGACAAATCGCTGGCCGGTGTTCTGTGTCAGAGGGGGCTGTTACTCATTAATGAAGTTGCCGGGGTTTTTTATCTGATTCTTTTTTTGTTCGGTGTTCTTGCGAGTCGGGCAAATTTTTTTCTTTCTTCTTCTGTAACATATACATACGGTACTCAGCTGGTACGGAGCCAGAACTTAGATGAAATCGAATTAACCATATTTCATATCTCAAATTTCCGTTATTAATGTATGATTCAGTATAAACATGTCGGCTCAGCCAGGATGAAGCTCTTGTGGAGTGTGATGTGGAGGGACGGTGGTGCTTTTATAGAGCTAGTTATAGTAAAAATCATGGTCTACGGTTCTGGAGGGATGACATTCTTGTTGTACTTGTTGTACCATGCCACGTTCTTGATAATCATAGAAATCCGTCACAAGGAGGACGTGAAGGATTCGTGTAGAAATACTCTACATCAGACCGTCCTTAAGAGAGCCTCATCATGAACACTGACGTGTCCAGGCTGGTCGCTTCTTGTTGATAAATTATTCTCAATATAACTAAAAGCGGCCGACATCCGAATAACGACTTTAAAATCTGCCGTATGGCGGTCTGGCAAACTTCGAGTGACATTGGCGATCCTTTACTAAGGCTATCGATTACTCCGTAAAGCTGCGCAAATTATAAAGTTTTCCTTTTCTTTTTCGGTATTCATGCTCAAAGAACCTGGATCGCGGGGGACAAAATACGTGACCCTTCCCGGTCCACACCTTCACTAAAACCCTTCGATTTGAAGCGGCAACAACTATTGCATTTGAGATCAAACTCAAGTAAGAATTATAGAATTAGCTAGCTAATTAGAAGGTCCGAAAGGCGATGCGTTTTTCGCTCGGTGAAATAGCATATTTTAGGCGTACGGGCATTGATTTTAATTCTTCCTCGAGCTAGATTACGCCGGCGTTCTCCCGCAAGCTCTCACAAGCTTTATTTATTTAAATGCGGCAATTTGCGACTCTCTGTATTTACGGCTAGCTAAGCGCTTTCTATTAGTAGTAAATCCGGGCTTTGTAGGTAATTAAAGAAGCGTTACTCCGTGTATACTTTTTTCTTTCCTCTAGGTTCTAGCTAGATGCTTCTGACTAGGCCCGTGGCCAGACTCGCCCATCTTCCTTGAGAATTAATTTAATGCTTTTACCTAAGATTCCTAGCTTAATATAAACTTCATAGACTATGTTAGAGACCTCCTGAGTTATCTGGCGGTTAGAATTCAATGTCCGACGATAGGGTGCTGATCGGTAAGCCTGGAAGGGTCACGTTCTTTGTCCCCCCTTGCCTGGGTCGCTTCTGCTCCAGCAACCCAGCTCGTCTACGCTTGTGTTACCCTTCTCCATTTGCCGAGACATTCTTACCGTACAATTCTGCTTGTAGCAGTACAGATTTGTGGGTGGATGCGGTCGATCGGTGAACACACGGCGTCCGGTTGCGTTAGCGAAGACCTTGGGACCGCAGTTATTGTAACTATATCACAGTACGGAGTAGTCAGCTGCATAATATACCAGGTTAGGATGCGGCTGAGCTGCAGGAAGAATCATGGCACATCCAGCCATGCTCACTGCGAGCATTATTTATTATCTGGCGTGGCACGGAGTATTCGGAGCATTATTCCTGGGGACGCAATGGAAGTGTCAATTTTGAGGAAATGGAGATGTGGCAATGTGAGAAGCGGAACGCTTGCAGATGCATGCGGAGCAAACCAAGCCTCTGGTCTGCACTCGCAACCTGTTTGGCACAATGTGTACAGCATGGCGGTGGCACCAATTCACTGACGTGGACAAGTCGAACGCAGTTACAGGTCTTGCAGAGACGCACTGCACGGGAGCTGATGGTGTACTCCGTACTCCGTAGGAGTACCCGCTATGAGTTGGGGGCTGGCTGCATCGAGACGATGAGGTTAGTAATACTGTCAGACGTGATAAGTTGGCTACTTCCAAGGTTTAAGTTGGCAGTTGGTTGCAGAAGATGCAGCGTGTGTCAATGGTCCTATCTATGCCTTGAACCCGTCACCCGTGCACGGGTTGAACGTAGCCTTTTAGCTTCACAGCTGCGGGCGTGGAGTTAGAACGGTTTGGGGCTGGTCTGAGACATGCCAAAAAGCTTTTCCGGCTTTGTACTAAACCGACGAATGCGGCACCGCCAAAAATGTGTATACATGAGTTAAGTACGGAGTACTCCGTACTCCGTACTGCAAATGCTCATGCCGACACGCGTAATAATGCTGCAACATGTCTCGCAGCCATGCTGTGTTCTCACTGTCTGGGAAAGACTACTGAGTAAGCATGGGCGGGAATGCTAAAAGTTTTGTGACGATACTCTGACAATGCAAGATGGATGAGATAGCCAATGCAGTTGTGAGAGCAATCTCATGGCAGAGACCTGTGATTGGGTCACCGCTGCACTCAGAACTTGGTAGGCGGTCTCATTGAGTGGACGGCGGCCCGTCTCCGTAGTACCCTGATGTTCACTCTGCATGCGTACTATGTTCCCCGACGTTGTGCTTGAGTCTCCCACATACGCACTTGGGAAGGAGTATGTCTATAGTAATTAACATAGCGTGCTGCAGCATTCATTATCGAGACTGTTATGCGGAGTACGGAGTACTCCATATGCCTTTCCTTGAAGCTGTCCTCACATTCCCAATTATTGTACTCCATACGGCGGACGGAGTGGTATCATGTTGCTATTATCGACTGGGCTGGGTTGCTGGCCCAGGCAATAAGTAGTCAGTGAAGCAACCCTGTTTTGGCGTCAATAGTACTAGTACCACTCGGGACGTAGTAGTGCACACAACGAAGCGCCATGGCCAATCAAAGGCAATATGTAAGCCAATCAAGTCGTCACTATATTTTGGCTGGTACGCCTGCCAGGGGTAAGGACATGCTAGTGATAGATGAGGGAGAGGGCCGGGCGCGCCCAGAGCGTTCCCCAATTTGGTGCCTTTGACAGAATATGGATGTCTATCAAGGCCGTCAAAGCCACAAGCGACAGGGATGGTGGCGGAAATGGGTCTTGACTGGCACGCTCCTGACAGATTAATCGAGACATCGAGGCCCGCCAATGCACTCTGCCTCTGCCCTGGATGTTTCGATTAATTTGTCAACGCCTTGCTTGACTAGCCAGCTGAAAGCTTCCGTATTGTACTCCGTACTCCGTAATGTAATTAAATCCGCAGCTGGGGGGTAGGTGCCTCCATAGACCCTCTTTCTTGCGCTACGCCTGCTCCTTCCTTCCACATTTTTGCTTCGTTGAAGTCTCACATTTTTTCAGTGTCAGAACCCTGGTAAAACCTCATTCTCCACTATCGTCATGCCCAGCTCGGTCGTCCCCATGGGTTCGTTTCATTTTATTGTATAGTCTTCATAGGGCTCGGGCATGTTCGTCTCGCCCAGCATCACAACTAACTATTTCGGAGATCTGGATAGCCTGATTGTCAACCTTTCTTCTACATACGACTGCGATTTTACTCTAAACAGTCATCATACTACAGATGGTGCTCATTCACACACTGCACCTACTCATGTTGTATTGGGCATCCAACTCTTCCCTACCGGCTGCCTCTCCAAAGATTTCGCGCTCTCGTCTGATTACTTGCGCCAGCAGAAGATTAGCCTGTACGAGATTGCACCAGCTCTACGACCAGGTCTTTAGTAGCACTCGGACTCATTAGTAGTAGTTTGTTTGGCTACGGAGGCACGCCACCCAATGACAAGGTCCTGACGAAGGACGCATCCTGTAGCTCAAACATCGTTGGTCACGATCTGGTCAGCCCCAGACGCCTGACGCACAAGTACCGGCACAATTACATGAGAAGTGTACTCCATATACTACTCACCTCGAGTCTCATATTGGTTGCTAAAGGACGAACCGTCGACGGAAATCTCACTGCTCACTTCTCGTTTCTCCTATCAGACCCATTTGACCCTTCCGCCTGAAAACTGCTCCGTACTCCTCCTTCTTTTCCCATTTCTATTTTTTGCCTACAGTTGAAGGCCCATTTTCGCTACCTTCGCTACTATTAAGTCATACCATAGTTACGGAGTACTCCGTACCGACATGTATCTTCGCCATCTACCCCAAACGGCTGTCAGGAGGCTGTGAAACCCCAGACCGTGTGTGCGACTCAAAGCCGCTACTGCCGCTTTCAACGGTCACAACGCTTTTTTAATTTTTCAATCTGCGTGTCACCAGAGAGTCCAGGCGCAAGTCGCTTCGCAAGGTTCAGCTGCTTATATCGCATATCTGGTAGCATGGTTTTTCTCTTTCGCTGACTTGCGTTATCGAATTGGCCGCTTTCGGACTCACACAAATACTAAAGCTCTCACATCAACAATTCCGGAGACCTTGGTGCATATGAAGACTCTACCAAGTTAATGAGCATTTATCTGCTCCGTACTGTCGCATCAGGTTCAGCCTCAGAGTTTCCAGGGCTTTCAGGGCTTCCAGGGCTTCCAGACCAGCTTCTAAATCAATAGCTACGCCCCGAAACCTCGGACGCGTGAACCATAACATCTCCGCAAACATCCTTGCCCAACAAGGGCCTCCTGCCTCTCTCACCATCCAAGCATTCACGGATATTAAGCGCCCGCCACCCTCCAATAATTTCATCCACGTCTTACGCTGTTAGCCGACTGCGTGACCTATCTCGGCGCTTCCGCCAGCGTTTTCACATCGGCATTGGGCAATTGAAACACTGGACAATCTCCGGTTCCTGCATCAATTCTAACATGCAATGGTCTCTCCGTGTTTCAGTATCACCGACCACTTAAAGATCCAGCTCGGAAGCAAGTCGAAGGAAATAACAGCGTTCAGCACGGAATAACTATTTCGGTAGGAATAATCCCCCTTCTTGATAGTTGCCAATAGCAACCACACGTATCGTATCGAAGCAGAAGCCCTGCAAATATTTTTCTCCTTCATCATCATGGACCCTTCGACAACTCTTATAACGTTTTTACTGTGAGTAATGTCCTGTGTACATAACTACAGGTCTCGTATTTTACTTCTATTCCCAACGTTTGATGACAAGTTTTCTTATTCTGCCCTTTTTTTTGTCCAGTTACTTTTGACGCCTTTGCAAGTGCTCTGCAATTGAACATGAACACTCCTGTGCCACTGTGTTTTACGCTCATTTTGCACCATTCCCAAGCCCTGTCTCGCTCTCAGCTATCCGTCCCTTGGGCAGGCTATTGCGCATTGTGAAATTGGCTTGTTCTCTTCAGAGTGTCAGCCAATTCTAATTCAATTAGGTGCTTCCTCATTTCAAAGGATTTTGCTTTTCATAGGTACATTTTGTTATTCCACTGACCTTTACATGCGATGATGTCTTAATAATCGCATTGTGCTCATCAGCGAACCTGAGTTTTGACTTCTTGCAACACCATGATCCAGGGCAAAAGCCCCAGCCCGTCGATCATGGACACATTCCTTCAGTGTTTTCTTGGGGCTGCACCATCTAATTTGGCCAGACTTATCTATTTCTTCCAGTTTTCAAACGACGATATGTAGCTAACGCAACGAGCTTATAGTGAGACAGATCCGTCAGTCAAATCAGTACAGCTAATTGGCTCATGGGATAATTTTTCCACGTGGTATACAATGAGGAATGATACGCGGCGCGGGCGAGGTCAGTGGAGAGGCTGTTATTCATTTAAAGGTATCTCTTCTCGCGATGAGCGTCCAACCTACCGGCCAACAAGGAGTGGAGGCTTGAAAATGGGCGGCACTTATTACTATTACGTTAGTGTCCTGAACCAAGTCTGTAACGGTTTCAGTGCTTTAATGCTTATGCTCGTTCACATAGTACGAAGTTGATGGCTCAATAGAAACATACGACCCTGCTCAACCTTCGACAACAGCATGTCCTTATCTACCCGGCCAGACGGTAAATACTCTATATGTACCCGTGGAGCAGACATTGAGGCATCGCAGCGCTTCCGTCAGCTCACTTCGTCAAGAATCATACATGATTATGGACCCCGATGGCAGGTTTGTGACTCCAGTGCCACCGCCAACAATCAATGGGAGTCCTACCATTCGACGCTTGGGATCGGCATCGTCTTTGCTATACGGTCGACCAACCAGTCAGTCTGGATCTGTTGGTCCTTCTTGGAAGCGTTTTTTTGGGTGGGAGGCGAATCTGAAAACGGAGAGACAAGCTACTGCTTGTATCAGCCGCGAAGTTGACATATCTCCGTTTAGATTTCAATTACCGGACAGTACACCACACTCAATGGACGAGCGACGAACCAGGGATATTTCACCAGAGTCACTGAGACGATTTCTCATAGATGATCCTCCCCTTCCTCCAGATCCTACCATGAGCTATCTATCCGTCTTGGATATTCCAACTGAGCTTGCTGAGGAAGTGGACGACGAAGTGGACGACGATGATGACGATAGCTTCGCCACATCTGCCATTTCGGAAACTCAAGTTTTGAGGACAAGGCTCTCGCCTCCTCCTTGTCAAAGATCGGTTTGCACAGACTTAGCGCCGCCGTCTGATACTCACTCTAGTTCTTTGACCCTCACTATTCGATCTACAACAGACCAACGCGCTATTCATGACCAAACAATCGACGCCCCGTCCGATATTACTCAACTGCCAAAGCTGGATGCTGCAACTGATGCTAGTCAAAGTAATTGGTCACCGACAACGTCATCAAGCATATTTACCACACCGATTTCTCCCCAATCCCTCACGGATGAGCGTTCTTGCTTTTATGATTCAAACGACGATGATGATGTCCTATCAAGCGCTGATGGAGAGTGCTTATTTTACAACCCTCACCAAAACATGCCCATTGAGGAGATATTTAAGGGTTATAGTTTACCACGACATAGTGGGGAGGACAAAGCTGTGGACTCTTCTAGTCCTGGAAAGTCTGGTCGCGAACCGGACATGGCCATTAGTGGGATGAGCTTTCTCTGTGGACCAATTGACACTGGCTTAGACGACTTTGTCAGCGAACTTGGACTTATAGCTGAGGTCATTGGCAGCAAGCACAACTAAATTTGTGTTTATCAGGGTGGTTCTGCTTATCCATATCTTCATGTTCAACCTTATCGCTTGGCGTTCTGGCGTCGCCGATTTTGGCGCAGGTGATGATAATCAGCATCCACGAAGAGGGTAGATCGGTGTAATTGTCATCCTGAAGCATATTAGTTATTTGCAAGGGTCTCAGGCAGCAAGGTCTACACTATTCTGGCGTGAAGACGGCATGGGGTTTTTTTTGGAAGCGTACATCTTCTCCCACATTCTGGCTTTGAACAGGTTTATAAACGGCAGGCATAGAGGACTTCTGATACCCCGTATTTTCTGGCTACTGGCTTGAGCAGAAAATAAGAGAGCAGTTGCAAAACATGATATACGAACCAAATGTATCTATTGGGCTTGGTCTGGCGAGAGACCTGAGACAAAGCTTGTTTCGAGGTACCCATTAGAATACCCGTGTCTTAGCTGGCTGAAGGAACAGGGGAATAGAAATCTAATGCCGGCTTTGGTCGTCGGAACGATCCATTCATCGTCTTAAACGAAACAGTGAAATTAAATAAAATTAACGCATGAGTGTAGTCTGCAGCTCCCAACACTAAACGACCTAACGACCTAACGACATTGAAGTTTGAGGTATAATATCTTGTTTGAATGCCGACCTATATGACGAGCAGACCAGTGAGTCATACACATGTCTGGCTCTTTCATTCTTTTAAAATCTCCGTTTCTGTGAACGGAGGGTGCATGTATCCAATTTTTAGTTTGAGGCCATCTACAATATATGTACGTGGTTATTTGATGCTAGTTCCTTCATCATGCCTTACAGTCAATCTACAATGCTTCGCTCATGGGTTATGCAGTGTTTTATTATGGTGCGGCGACTTGAGGCGCGTCATGAGTGTTAGCTCTTTGACCGGTCTTTGCGTTTTGCTCCAAGGATGTCGCTCCGCATGGAGACGCAGTGATGCCATCATCACCTAGCATTTTTTTTGCTGGCACGTTCTTCTGCTTCTGTTCAGAACGTACTCCATGCTTGACCTGCTCCGCATTGGTGGTCGAAGTGTCTTTTGGATTCCCATTGCCAGGGTTGATAAATCGTTCCGGAACGCCTCGGGCTGCTTGTTTTTCGTTACCAACCCATGCACCAACAAGGCGACTCCAGTTATAGTCGCCGTGGTAAAGGCGTTGCAGTTCTTTGTATGCATGCATATTGTGGAAAGGGAGACCGGTTTTAGGGTCTTGGTATCGCGCCATGTGGTTGGTAATGACGCAAGTCGGTGCTTGAGAAGGCTCTATTTTGGATGTTAGAGCAATAATTACATCTGGAGCTGATTTGGTGGTTGGGCACTTATCGAGAATGTTCAAAATGACCTTTATTGGGGAAGAGAAAAGTGATTCTACTTACTGGCTAGTTTTGTCATTTTGCGACCGAAGAGAATCTGTGTTTGGATGGTCTTATCCCGTATGGCGAATTCGTTGAAGTTCTGGTATATGATGCCATTACGAGTTGCATTCATGTCACGTGGTGGCTCTGATGCCTTTGGGGCTGTGGACTCTCTCTGGCTCTCGTCCTTACTGCTAGCAGCCGTGTCGTTCTGAGGAAACTGAGTAGAGGGTGCTGTTTTGAGATCAATATCCATGGGTATTATTACTCTCTGTGGTGCGGCCGGCTCTGACTGTGATACTCGTGAATGTTCCGTCACGCTGATGGCTCCTGGTGCCAAATGCGGCAACTGGATCACGCTCGGCGTTGCTAACACGTATGAGTCGGAGATATCTGACGGAGAAGAGTCTTCCATGTCCGTTCGAGGAGGAGGGGCGAGCACGGGCGCGACAAGAACGCTTGATAATTTTGGGTCGGGTAGTCTAGATAGGCCAGACGGCACTGCTAGAGGACTGAGGAATGATGGGGGTGGAGGTGGCGGCGCTGCCAATCCACTTTGTGAATGAGATGGAAGAGAAATGGAAGTAGGAGACTTGGGGATGGCAGCAGTTAAATGAGATTCGTCGTCTGCGGGAAGAGGAGTTGGCAGCTGGGATGAAATAGCCTCTTGTTGATCCGTACCCTCCACAGCCTTGACCGTACTTGACATGTTGATGTTCGTGTTGTAGAGTCCTTCTGACTGCCCGCTATTGTCGTTGCTATTTGAATGGCTCTTAGCCTCTTGTTGTTCTGACGGTACTTGAGTCTCTGCAGTAGGTGGTCCTTCTGTAGAGACGGACTTATTTGCCAATGGTTGAGGTTCTGGGATTGTCTTGGTCTCCAGATGTTCATTTTCTCTATCTGTGGGGATTTTATCCGCCGTATTGTGCTCAGTCACTCCTACGTCTGATGATCTGACATTTACAGCTGGAGAAAGTTTGGTAGGACGTTGAGCTCTATGCTCACCCGCACCACCGACCGGGATGTGAACCTCGATCTGGCCGTTGTCCGTCTCTGCAACCTTTGGATTTTCATTCCCAGTGTCCGCTTTTTCGCCATCCTGTTCCTTATTGCCGTCCTTGATTTTGATTTTGCCTTTAGCCGCACCCTTGTCGATCTTTTCTCGCTTTTTTTTGGGTTTGTCCTCCACCTCTGTCACGTAAGAGCGCAATGACCGCAGCTCGATGTCATCCCACTGCCCCTTTCCGCTCCAAAATGTAATGACTGGCCCCTTGAGCGTACGTTGGTTGAGTGCGGCAAGCCTTGCTTTACGCTCTTCTTCGCGTTGCTTCTCAGCCTCCTCCCAGCGATTGAGACTCTTGCTGTTGCGTTTCTCCACGATTGCGGCCTCAGCTAGCCTCTCTTCTTGCGTCATGGGAGGTTTCTTCATCGCTTCTAATCGAGCCGCTTTTTTTTCCATCTGCACCAGCTGCTTGAGTCTCCTAGCCTCACGCTCAGCCATTTGTTGATGTAGCTGTTCTTTGGACAGACGGGTCGTTTTCCGGGATGAGGCACGAGTTGGCAAATCAGCTGCAGATGGTAGCCATGATGTTCTTTCCGACTTTTTCTTGGGTCGGGGTGTCGGCGCCGGAGATGCAGTTGTCGTCGGATTAATTCGGACCTTCTTTCTGAACTTTGCAGGTACGGCTTCTTGAGCTTTCCGTTTGCGTTGGGCCGCACGCTTTGCTTTGTGTTGACGCTCGAGCTCTTTCTCGCCTTCCAAGTCATTGGCATTGGAATTATCTTCATCTTCGGAGGAGGAGGAGGATGAGTCCATTTGCACATCAGAGCCATCTTCCTCCATGTCGGAAAACCCTTGGTCATTCTCATCCTCAGCGAACAGGAGTTCCAAATCAGAGTCGGGCTCTTCGTTTGCAAGTATGGACTTCATGCGGTTGCCAGCTGTAGAACGCCGCTTTCGTGTCGTTGCGAGCCATTCTGTTTGTTGGGTTGGTGAGCCGCTGTCCGAGGAGCTATCGAGGTCGCTCGGCGGATCGGACAGCTGCGACGTGTCCCGATCCGACATTTTAGACTCAGATTCCATCATAGATGAATTTTTATGAGTAAAGGGGAGATCTTGCGCTGTTGGCTAAGTCGCTGTGACAGCTAAGCTACATTTGCATCGCTGGGTTTCGAAGATGGATCCGATCAAGCAATTTGGCAAACAGGTGCAGAGTGCGAGTACAAATGTGTCGCGTTCCGCCAGCGGGGCCAAGCTGAAATCACAACGTCCGTCACTTTGCGCTCTCATGTGACTTCCGCGCTCTTTCCATTCTCCCTACTTCATAAAATCGTAAACATGCATAAGTAAACGCCCGCTTATTCTGCACGTCTCCTCATGATTATAGATCAATCAGCAAAGCAACACTCATCACGTAGCAATAATAGTTAGGCAGTCTGTATCATGTAATATAGAGAACAAAATTAGTAAGCATTCGCAGTCTTCGATTGCTAAAAAAGTGTCGGAACCTTCTATCAATGTTGCAAAGATCTTGTATATGCAATATATTCCAACGCCTATCGCTGTTCACAAATCCAAATGTCATACTGTAAAGTACTAAGCTAACAACAGCTGAAAAGCAAAAAAGCATTTAACGAAAAAAAAAGTGCAGAGGTGGATGCAATCGGTGGGAACAACGGATCAGCCCATAGTCCATAGACTAGACCCGGAGTACGCGATGCTAGAAAGTGCCCAGAACCCGAACAGTTTCATACTACATTCAACCAGGCTGGAGACATTCGGACATGATGTATTCAACAAGCAAAACATACAAACGATAATAACTCGCTACAACGTAACTGCAGGTTTAGTTCCGGATGCGCGAGTCTTCGTCGCAAGCTCTACATTTCATCTGAAATGAAGTCGTCCGACTCGTAGTGTTCCCATTCTTTGCATAGTCCTATCCAACTACGGTGTTGGCATTTGCCCTTTGCTGGGGCGGTACTTGTTGGCGTCACTTCCGGCTGTGTTGTAGTCGGACCACTGGTGATTGAAGGCCGTGCGATAGTACTAGGCAATGAGGTCGTTGCGCTCGCTTCGTCGTCCCAGCAACCCCAAAACTTGCCAGGAGTTTCGCAGGTCGTTGTTGCTGGAGTGCTTGATGTGACCAAATCTGAGGTCGTCGTAACCTGTACGGTCGTGGTTGTTTTATCCTTACAACCAAACCAGCCCGGCGTTTTGCAAGTTGAAGTAGACAATGATGTCATTGTGGTAGTTGTAGCGGAGACCATGGTCGTCGTCTTGTCGAGACAACCCCACCAGCCGGGAGTCTGGCAGGTGGTAGTACGTGTTCGTGTGCGTGTTGTCGTTGACGATGTTGACGTGGTTGTGGTGTCTGTACCGTTGCTCTTGTACATTTTCCATTGAGCGCAATCACGGCATTCGGGGGTCAAAGAGCATTCTGGAACATCGTCATACTTCAGTATGACATCAGATATGACAGCACGAATCTTATGAGTTCCAATTCCCACACGCCAGCCTTTGTCCGCAACGACATCGTACACGCATTCACTGCCCGTGTGGCACGCGGTCTCCAGCGCATAACCAGCAAAGGAGCAAGATGCAGTAGCACCATTGCAAGTACCGATATAAATTGGATCAGCTGTGTGGCCAAAGTGATAAGCACCAGTATTCTCTCTTCTTTGAGGAGCGTCTGGATCAGCGCCTGGCGGAATTGGTAAGCCAAGCCGAGTAGCAGCCAAAGCCTCAGGGACGGCCTCAAAAGTGACGACAGGCAAGCCGTACGTTAGACCTAGTAATGAACTGATAGCACCGCCTAGTGAGTGTCCAACGATCCAGATGGTAGAGTTAGGATATCGTTCGGTAACGTTGGAATAGAGCTCGCGGGCGGCGCCATAGTATCGATTTTCTTCTCTTAAGGCTTTGGAGACACAGGTATTGTTACAAGAATATGTCCCCGTTGCGCAATCGCAGACCTGGTGCCAGGTCCACTGTCCTTGTTGTGCGCAGCAACAACTGAAGAACAAGTTATCGTTAATCTTGTCATTTGTCGTTGTGCCATCTCCGTCGAATACGGCTGGAGACGTCCCCTTGAGTCCAATGACGACAGTCGAGTTGTTGTCATCGGCCCAAATATGTCCACGTAGTCCATCGCCTTGCCATCCAAAGTCAGCACTTCGGTTGAAAGGCTCCCCAACCTCCTCCCAATCAGGACGTTCGTCCGTCTCAACATAGGCATCAGCGGCCATATAAGCCAAGCTAAGAATGGTACCCTTGTCCGTGATATCTGGAGAGGGAATCTCGTCCATCGTCCATGCTGATAGGTCAAGTACAGCAGCATATCCTTCCTGGCGGGCATGGGCAACTATTGGGTCTACGACAGAAGGACGCCGATCGACCAGACGCTCGATGGCCTTGGCATGACTCCTCGCCTGCAAGTGCGGTAGTTCATGCTCGGCATGGCTATCTTCGGCGGCAAGGAATACACGAGGGGAATCGTGCGTAACATCATAACGGCGATGGAGTCGAGGATGTCGATCGATGCCATGATGATAGATGTGGCGGAGTGTGAATATATGGTCTGTTGTCTGTGGCGATTCGGGGTTGAGAGAGATGACGATGCCGGGAGGTGATAAAACATCCTGTCCTACTCTTGCATCCTGATAGGCTGCTGGCGATATGGAAGCAATAATTGGAGAAGCAATTGTCAAGAAGGATAGGACGAAGACTGCGGTGGTCTTGCCAGCGGACGTGGTGCGCGTGAAGGCAAGAGACAGTTGGGAGCTGGATAACATGGTGAACGGCCGTCACATACAGCCGCAAAGAGAGTCAGACCCATGCGAGCACGGCACGTTTTTGGATAATATTGTTCCTGTGCAAGGCCCAAAGCAAAAGTGAGAAGAGATAAATAGAGCCGACAGTCACGGTAATGCAACTCGGAGCTTTGATGATAGAAGTAAAGTAGAACCGGAGAGGCGGTAGTTAAGACAGTGGTATATGAAGGGACCACGGCGGCGGTAACGGAGCGAAGGCGCCGATGCAGTCATGGATCATGCTAGCATGGGCACGCGGCAGCCTATCGTTAGCGGAGATGGCACTTGGTATTATCGTTTGGGTGGGACGCGGATACGTGCTGGAGAGGCGAGAGGAGCTGAGGTTGGGCCATACCAGGTCTAACAGAGTTGTTAGTCACAGAATGCAACGGATGTAGCGGCTCATCAAAAAATTACAATTATTCATTACTACAGAACTTGGCACATGAATTCAAACCAACTCAAGGGCTAGTAGCTGCCGTCTCCTGCGCACTTCGGAGCATTGCAGACTCGCTGGGGCAAGTCACCATCACCCAGGTCTTGTTTGGTGCATGTGACCCGCTAGACGGCAGGGAGGGTTACTGTGGAATGGGACCTACCGTACTGCAAGTTCGTAAACTGAGTTAAATCAATCATATTAGCCTTTGATTGCGGACTACCTGAGTAATGCAAGTTGCAAACCTGCTGACCTAGCACCTATGTAGGATGAGAGGCTAATGGTGTCCAAGTGTTTAATGCGAGGACTTTGTACTTCGTAACCCGTACTGATGAGCGGTGGCGTGCAAAGCAAAATGCTCCACGAAAAGTTTGGCATTTAGCTAACTAGTTAGCTAACCTCGGAAGCCTGCGTGCGTCATCATCCAGTGCGGTTGAGTTCAACACTTCCCACTGGATTTACAGAGCAGTTAGTTAACTAATGCTCATTCTCTCTCCTGGAGTGCACCGCTGTGGCAGGGCACCGTCCATTGACAGTGTTACTTACGTAAGCAAAAATCAATTTAGCTAAAGCTGGCACACGTGCGACCACACGACTTTCCAGCTTTCCAGAACAAAGCGCGTCTCTATCAGTCCTTTGAAGGCGCACTCGAGCATTGCGCGTCTCCAGATCAGCCAATCCGAGGCAGCAACGCCAACTCAGAAGAGTGAATTTGTAGCCTTGCAAATCAATTGGAAGCACCCTAAGAGTCGTTGCTGCCTTTCTTAACATTTCATCCCTCTCTTTGTATCGAATTAGCGCTTTTGCGCACACTAGTCGAGATGACTGCAATGTAAGTGATTATAGCCTCCTTACATTTTTCTTCATTTTTCGCATGGCGCTTCTTGGCTTGCGCGAGGGTGATGGCATCCCGCTTGCAAAAGCGGTCGTCATCAAGCATGGCAACGAAATCCGACAGCGCAAAAAGATTCATGATTTAACTAATTTCCCTTTCTTTCCTGCAGTGAGAGTTTTGACAGCATCTACCTTGATCTGTCTAAAGAGAGCGGAAAGTGCAGATTTGCTGAGACCGGTTTTGGTTGGAAACCGTCCAACGGTGGCGATACCTTCACCCTCGATCAGAGTAATATTGGCGTCGCGCAGTGGAGCAGAGCTGCCAAGGGTTACGAAATACGGATTTTGCAGCGGAACTCGGGCATCATTCAACTCGATGGTTTTCAACAAGAGGACTATGAACGTTTGAGCAAAGTCTTCAAGAACTGGTACAGCACGGTGCTAGAGAACAAGGAACATGCTCTCCGTGGCTGGAACTGGGGCAAAGCCGAATTCTCTAAAGCCGAACTCACCTTCAGTGTACAAAATAAGCCTGCTTTTGAGCTCCCGTACTCGGAAATCGGAAATACCAACTTGGCTGGTCGCAATGAGGTCGCCGTCGAAATGTCACTGCCACAGGACACTAATGATACAGGCACTGAAGGCCAGCTTGGCGGTGCTCGTGGCAAGGGCAAGAAGGCAGGTGCTGGTAGGGATCAACTGGTAGAGATGCGTTTTTACGTGCCAGGTACCACTACAACGAAGAAGGAAGGCGACGGTGAGGGTGGCGAGGATGAAGAGGCAGAGGAGAAGAATGCTGCCACACTATTTTACGAAACGCTCATTGAGAAAGCTGAGATCGGAGAGACCGCTGGCGATACTATCGCGACGTTCCTCGACGTGCTTCATCTCACCCCCAGGTATGATGGCAGAGCAGCTTCACATGTCTACACGGATTATTAAGCAGATTATACGTTCTTTTGACTCCTATGCTAACAAATCTCATGAACAGGGGCCGTTTCGATATCGACATGTACGAGGCATCTTTCCGACTTCGCGGAAAGACATATGACTATAAGATCCAATACGATGCTATTAAAAAGTTCATGGTTCTTCCCAAACCTGACGAAATGCACTGCATGTTGTGTATTGGGTTAGATCCACCTCTGCGTCAGGGTCAGACTCGATACCCTTTCGTCGTTATGCAGTTTAAGAAAGACGAGGAGGTTACTATCGACTTGAATCTTGAGGAGGCAGAGCTGCAAACGAAGTACAAGGACAAGTTGGACCCACACTATGAAGAACCCCTCCATCATGTTGTTGCTAAGATCTTTCGCGGTCTGGCAAACAAGAAGATCTCTTCGCCTGCAAAAGACTTCATCACGTATGTATTTTTCTTTTTTCAGTTGTTATACACGTCCGTTCCTCTGGAGACATCTTCTTAAAACAGAAGACTAACTAGGTGAGTTACCAGGCACCGAAGTCAGTATGGTATCAAATGCTCCATCAAGGCTAGCGAAGGGTTTTTATACTGCTTGGAGAAGGCCTTTATGTTCGTGCCCAAGCCGGCCACGTACATTGCCTACGAGCAGACCCAATCCGTGACATTCTCGCGTGTGGGCGGTGCCGTTTCCACCTTGTCCACCTTCGATATTACTGTTCTGATGAAGAATGGCGCCGGTTCATCCCAATTTAGCAATATCAACCGTGAGGATCTCAAGGCACTCGAAGCTTTCTTCAAGCTCAAGGGTCTACGCGTCAAAAACGAGATTGACGAAGATGCCAATATGCTTGCCGCCGCTCTGCGGGAGCAGGATATGGATGACTCGGATGATGAAGTTGTTGCCAACAAGGCTGACCGCGGCTCAGCCGACGAAGACGAGGAGAGTGTAGACGAAGACTTCCAGGCCGACAGCGATAGCGATGTGGCCGAAGAGTACGACAGTGCACATGATACTTCGGGCTCTGGAAGTGGGAGTGACGCAGAGAGCGGCGTTGATAACGACGAAGCAAACGGAGATGACGATGACGAAGAGGATAAAGATGAGCGGCCGAAAAAGAAGAAGAAGACCGGCTAATTTCGTTTCCTGCATCAGCCGGGCGTAATCCTTGACACGGTAAAATGGAGCGGTTGCTTCTTCTAGGGAAAGGTCAAAAATCCACAACCGAGCAGTCTCTGTATACAATAATTGGCTTTTTTTTTCGTATCGGCCGCGACTTAGTTCGCTTGCAGTTCTGCGACCGATGCATCAGAAGCGTTATTTGGTTTTAATACAAAAAATTGTAAATAAGAAATGAGCTACAGAGAGATGAAGAGCCGTCGTGCCATGCACATGCACTTCTGGGCAAGACTTGTTCAGCAGACTTGGGCGGCTCTATTTAGTCAACAAGGGCTAAGCAAAAATGCGCGAATTCATTATTAATGACGTAGTCAAGGCCGTGACCGTGCAGCTCTATCATAGTAAATCAGGGCCGTAACTTATCAAGTCAGTTTAGCCAATATTTTGGCAGTGCCAAGCTAAGCACATGTGAGCATATACACCAAAATTGCTTCAAATCAGCAAGGTCTTGTATTTACTTTTATTCCCGTTCAAGCTAGTTATCAAGCTAACTTCGAAAGCTGATCTGTTCCGGGAGGACCCAACCTGATTATATATTCCACACTCGTGTGACAGTCTTCGCCAACCCAGCCCTTGTATTCCTACCAACCCATGGTTTTTCCCAGCCTAATAAATACTCAGTACATATAGAACGAAATCCGATTTACTTTTGACGTATTGACCTTTTTGATACCGTTTTCTATCCGCAGGCATCAAAGCTCTTTTTGCAAAGCACATAACATATTTTCTTTGCCGATGCAGTCCGACCCTAAGCCAAAACGGCGAATCCCAATCTGAAGATATCAAAGCGACCCAGAACATACAAGAACAAGATAAATCAGCCAGCGCCCAAAGTAGGATAGCACGGCGCCACCATCCCACTTGAATTTCCCAATGAAAATGAAACGAAAGAAGGTCTAGTTAACGAAAAATATCAACGCTAGCGAGGGAAAATGTACGGAGTACAATCAAAGAAATTAAGTCGTTGCCCGAAGCTATGACGCACGATTCGACGATGGTGCTATGTAAAAAAAGATGTTCTCGTGAGCCCAGAGCGACATATGTATATACGCTACAAAGGCATAGTTAAATGTGGTCACCGATTGCCTTGACATGTGTTCGGGGAAATAATGCGTATTGCCCAACGGGTGGGGGCGATTGAGCACTTAAGCTTGTTCGGGCCCGCGGTCTGCGTGGTCTGGAACTCTCCACCGGAGAAGGCGGTGATACTTCATCGCGGACCTGAGACTCGCTAGCATGGCTCTTATGATAGTACCTCTTAAGCCCAGAAGCCGGGGGAAAGGGTATCATATCTGGTACGTGATCTTGAGCAGTAAGGTTTACAGTGTTCCATTCAGTTTCTTCACGTCTGTCATCAGTGAAATGAGTGCTAGGAAGTGGTTCACATTCGTCTGTTAATGCTCCAGCCATCTTGTTCAGCGACGTGCTACTAGCTGTGCGGCGAGTGAGCGTGGTCCAGGAGGAGTTTGTTGATCGATGCCGTCCGGTAGAGTTCGACCGCGATGTTGAATTGGTCTCTGTTGTGGATGTGCTGGATCGTTGTCCCGTCAATGGGGACGACTTGCTGTCACTTGCAGAGAGTGTTGCATCATCGTAAATGGGAGACTCAAGATAATTTCTAGCCATGATTTCGTAATCGGCATAGCTGTGTTTTTCAGATTCATGTAAAAGCATCTGCTGTTGATAGTCGCCGGGGATGAGAAAAGAAGGCGATAATGTGAATGCCTGAGACTCTCTGAAAGTGGATAGCCCTGAAGTCCGCTTGATGTCTCTCGAGTTCATGGTGCGAAGACTTTTTCTGTCGCCCCGTGGCAGGGAAAAGTTATTCGGCATGATTGAGTGGCTGGTCACAGCTTCAGTTGGCTTCCCAGTAGAGTTATAGATAGCTGACCCAAACAACGGCGCTCCTGGTCCTACGGGGGCAACAAAGACTCGGTTATTGGGCGAGACTGCGTTAAAGTTAAGTCCAAGTCCAACATCATCAAGTCCTGGTGCATTAGCAGGTGGAGTGGTGCTATCTCTTGCAGTATCTAGAGACGGCCGGTCCCATTGGTAATCACAGTCCGCCTCTGCCTCATGCTCATAGCAGTAATCTATCAGGTCCTCCCAACTCTCCCGTGTAGGAGTGCCTGATTGGGTCGGATTTTGAGGATCTGTGTGGATAATTCGATTGATTCCCTCGGGACACAGGCCTCCAAGCGTCTCTGATGCGCCACTTGTCGGCCTCTGAGATTCAGCAAGAGACCGGAGCATTGGAACAGACTGACTACCTCGGAGAGAGGAGTTGTTGCTGGCAAGGCTTAATCTGGACTTCCGTAGCGTACCATGGTGCTCTTCCTCCTCTGGGACGTCTGGTAGTGCTGCCTCATACATCAAAGGCGTGGACATGGTAAGCGGCCATGCGGAGTCACGGGCAGCTAACAAAGCGCGGGAGTACCGGTTCTCATCGGGCGAAGGATGTTCTTGCTGCGTAGGAATATCGAGCTCATAGGAAGTAAAGTCATCCGAGACAGACTCATTCGAGACGTTGGGGCCCAGAGGCAACTGTTGACGGAGTTCGTTTAATGTGTGCGAGTTGGTGAGGGTTGCTGAATCCACTGTGTCCACAATATCATAATAGTTGGACTGACGACTAGATGTTCGGGGCGGCGGCGGCGGCGGGCTAAAAGAGGGATAGTCATTGGAATGCGCTGGAGACCGAGGAGGGCGAGGAGGGGGCTGCGACAAGTTTTTGCGGAGTTGATCTTGGGAACGAATATGTTTCAACAGTCGACGAGGTCCCAATGCTGGAGCAGTGTGACGAGGTACCAGAGGTGGGCGAGAACTGCGGCTGGAGGGTTGTTCATTGTTCATCCCACCCATCGACTCCAACGACAAACTACAAGGAAGACCGCACTGTGCTTCTTCGGACCCAATGGTCGATATGCCGGTAGCTAGGTCTGATGGCCTCATAATTGAAACATCGTCACTCACGTCTTCCCGGTGTGTATGAGTAACGTGCTGGAAGTTGAACGGACCCGATATTTGAGGCCTTTTTTGGGCGGTTTCATCACGAGAGAGCTTTCTCCTGGAAAATATTGACGGAATAATTCCCTCTTTTCCTCCAACTGAGCTGCTCTCAGTATTCACCTCCCCGGAGTATAAAGAGCTAGCCGCCGAGCTGTGAGCGCTACTTTCGCGCTTGGACTTGCCACGGCGATGAAAGAAGCCCTTCCCAAAGTTGTGTACACTCTCTGGTCGGTCCCGAGATGGCGTACTACTGTCAATGGATCGAATTGATGATTTGCGGACGAGAGACAAGTTATCCAAGGATATCTCCCAAGGCAGATGTTCGGGCGTGTTGATGGAAGATATAGATAATGACTCAGAAGAGGCAGTCTTGTGGCCATGGTGCGTCTGTAAATGGGATGCCCGCTTCATTTCTTTACTGAGCTGCCTCAACTTTCGAGGAGATGGAGGGCTATTCAATGCAGGTCCAAGGAAATCTGCAATACTAGCACTCGAAAGCTGCTCCATGGAGGTTGAGTCGGACGGTGAACCGGATGGTGCGTGATATTGCGAGGAAGAGGAAGTGGAGGGTCGTGCTGTCTTTGGGTTCTTTTTCGACACTGTAGTGGGTACTGCATCGTGGCACCCAGCGTACAGGCTAACTGCTCCAATACCGAACATCTTTACTTAGTGCCAGGGGTAGAGGGCGACGATGAACCTCGTGCCCTCTAAAGGTCGACAAAGTTATCCCCGGTTTCGCGATGAGAGTCAGATTGCTTGCTTGAGCCTGGATTTGGGCAAGTGATCGGCATCCCACCGCGGCATGAGCTTGGAACCAGAGTCCTCGTCAGCGATGATCACAAACAACGGTTCAATTTGCAAGGCAAGGAATTGACAAGGCTGTGGGGTTTAGGTGACAAGCCGGAGCTAATATAATAAGAAAGTTTGTCGGAGAGGGGGCAGGAAAGATGTGGTTCAATTTGGGATGCGAATGTTACCGAAGCAGGGATGTTGAGCAGCCCCGGAGGCAGTAGCACAGCTTCCAGGATGGATGGTAGGGGTGTTCAGAACAGACGTTGGGTCTGGTAATGGAACCTCGGATCCGGGGGGAAGGGGGATTGACTTCATTCAGTGCCTGTGATATTGTTGTCCGGAAAAACAATGTGTGCTGGTGCGGGAGAATCCGGGGTGTCAAGCAGCAGATGTGAATAAACCAACCATATCGGGCATACGTACCATAAGGTAGATGAAGGAAATGGGGGGTATAGGTCAACCTCTCCCTCCTGTGCCTCCGAAGCAGTTGTCTCTCGTTGAGGCAGTAAGCTGATGAGATTAACATCAAATAGAGGAGGCAATATCCTTGTCAGTAGGCAAGGACAGTGACAAGTTGTTCAACGTAGAAGGTATCGTTGATGTCCAACAGCAGACAGGAACCAAACGGATACTAAACGGGCGGCTTCGGCGTCGCCCACCGGTGTGGAACTGTCTTAGACAAATGCCTGGGGGCAGTGCTCTCTGTACTACAATATGTAGTGTCCGTATTTAGGTCTTAACCTCGCCTAGTCGGGCCCTTCAAGCTGTCGAAGAATTAAACCGGTGGTTTTGGGGTAGGTATTTGACGCGGTGGAGGTCCTGGAACCAACCTGGATAAATCCCCACTTCACAGCGGAAGGAGGTACTAGTATGCCAACAGACGGGAATCACTCACAAC